>ML384219.1:0-44635 GCA_005239525.1 Nicotiana knightiana | reverse complement strand
GGGGGTTAATAATCATTTCCCATTTTATTTTCCTATGTGGCCATAATAAATGACCTGGAGCCTACGTGGTTTAATTTTCTTGACGTGGCGTCCTAGGTAGAGGAGATTGTATTACACGCACTGACAACCTCGTGTCATAAGCGTTTATTATACACGGTTTGAAGGACTGTAAGTGTTAATTGACAAATTATTAAGTTTGGGGACCGGCATGACAAAGTAAGACAAGTATATGTGTCATTTAGACCATTCTGCCTATTTTATTTGGGAGTAAATGATTGGTTAAAATATACACGGTATCGTGGCTATTGTTAATTTACTTTAATTGAGGGTGACTATTTTAATGCTAGCAAGGGCATTATCAGATGTACAAACATTAAGAGAAATAAAGAATCAGATGTCCACTTTTACTAATTTTGATAGAACTGAAGAATAAATTGTTGGGATCAAACTGAGTTTGTTGTTGAAATGAAGAACAAAAACGTGTATGGCATCAAATTTTAGATAAGCTATCAACTGAGGTGAAATGGCTATAGCTGACCATGTTACTTTTCTAAACACATACAGAAATCCAAATAACAGAAAGTTAACCATAAGATTTCTTCAGTTAAATAACTAAGCGTTTCCTTGTCTAAAATATCATGTACTTTCATTTAATGACAACCGGTTTAAATACACGAGCCAACGGAGGGAAGTCCACTCTCAACGATAAAGATGAAGAGATTAATAGCTGGTTTTAAAAATTATCACTAGGCTGCCATACAACAGTTTATAGCATTTATAGAAAGCCTGTAAGGGTAAAAGGCAACATCAAACAACATTTCATTCCTTAATCAACAGATGACTGAATGCTTGAAAATAAACAGTTAAAATCTCAGTGGTAATAGTTCTGATGATTTACAACTATAGGTTAAAATTGGAGTGACGTTTCTGAAGATGAAGGAAGACCCAACTTCAGAAAATTTGATAGTAGAGCCCTCCAATATATCAGCTGCAGAAATAATACATCAGGCAGGACAAAAAGAGGAAATAATCAGTTATAAATTATTGTAGCATTACTTTTAAATATGTCCATTAAGATATACAAAAATATATAATAATCTTGCATACAAGGGCTTAGCTTCAACATTATTTCAAGTAAGCTAAGAGGATGGCATATTGTTGAGCTATATATGAGACATACAAGCTTCTCAAAATTTTGCCAACTTCAGAAAATTTCCCACTATAGCCTTAGGCCCTACTTAGATTAGACAAAGCATCTGGTCCTTCGTTAAGATTTTGACCAATTATGTACAGCATAGATGAAGATAAATGAGGTATCTTGGGGTGCGGCATTTTCCTGGGCTCACTCTGAACGCAAAATGTCTTGTGTATCAGGTAAAAATGACACCAGGTAGCAGTGGCGAAACCAGAAAATTCAATAAGGGTGTTCAAACCTTTGTCATTGGGTTATGTAAGGGTGTTCAAAGTCTATTTTCAATCAATAACAAGTAATATTTTACCTTATACGGAGTATAATTTTCCGGCGAACTGTGATGGAACGTAGCTTCGCCCCTGCTAGGTAGCCACTCTAAAGGGCTGTTATCTATAAATTAGCCAGCGGATCGTGAATTTCAATTTTTCAGACAATAATATCATCCTGAAGTTAAGTTTTTTAGTTTAAAATTTCAGAACAAAATAAATATCGGTAAATCTCTAAATAGCATTCCTGAGAAGGACTATACGTGCACGTATCCGTAGCTGCCTTTATATTTTTAATGTACAACATAGAGGAGGAGACATAGTATGAAAGTATTTGACCAGTCAACCCAAAACAACTAAGGCAATGGATGGAGCAGTCTATGACTTTTTATTATAAACTCATTTGGAAGTCATTACACAATCTGACTAGTATCTAACTCAATACCTTTATTTCAGACTTCTTAGGGACAAATTTCACTAGAAATGTTACTATACGTAATATGTTGCATCAATATTAATAATTTTACCTTTGAAGAGATAAACTCAATACCAGCCAACATGTGTAACCCGATTTCAAAGTTCATACATAAACCTCAATGCGAATTTAAACTAAGTGTGAGAATGAACTTGCACAAATGGTTAGCTTTGATATCTTGTTGAAAGAATCTGAACATCCTACTTTAAAACCTCAAGATCATGGGTAGTTCAAAACTTATAAATTTATTGGAAATTCCTTCTGCAATTCTTGTGAGACTCCTAGGTAACTCAACCGGACACAGTTGATTCATAATTATAATGAAATGGGTAATACTCATTCTGCCTAGAAGATAGTGGTATAGTGGAGTTAAGTATTCAGAGTCCACTTATTACTTTCAATCCTATTGTGCGTGGACTCCCTGAAATGGAGTCACACCAGTATCGGATCCTCTAAAAATATACTACTTTTGGAAAATCCGGCACTGCAACCAACGACATTCTAAGAGAGTCCGAGCAACACATTTTCACATATCATATTTTAAGAGTTTTAGTTATATATACATGTTGGTGCTGACGGGTAAGTGGTCTTTTTACTTTTTTAATATAAAATTAGTTAAGGCAGATATCAAAGATTGAATCAGAATAAGATATTTTACTACTCTCTTCAACAGCTTCCTATAGAGGTTAAGGGGTTAATTCAACTAGATAGATGGCAACTCCCTACTATTAGACGAAGAAACGAAAAATATAATTTCTTTGTTAGTTGATCTTTTAGAGTATAATGAAAAGATTGAATAGGTTGCTTCCTTTCATAACAAATTGGAAGATTGATTCAATCAGTCTTTATTGTAGGAAGAGGTAACACCCACGTCCCCCTCTTCTATCTGTACTTTTTTGCTTATGAATAGACATGGTAGGAGTCTTGTCTAACCCCGAACACTAAGGCAATATGCCTGAAGGTGATACGGCAAATTAATTTTTATGTTAGTTAATTGTTCATTGATATGGACTGGAAGCCTAAATTTTAATTTCTTAGTCCAACTTTTTGAAGCCCTTCAATCTTAGATGTAATAGAGGTCAGGCCTAGTCCCCTCCTTGTGTTATCTTTCGCGATGGAAATGAAAGCACACCCAATCTCTAAAGTAGATGGGGGAAAGAGAAGCTTACACAAGCTGGAGAGCAGTTTGGTCGTCGTGGCGAGAGTAATGGGGATTAGGTTCCAGCAGATTTACAGGTAGGAAGTTGCGAGCATCGTTATAATTCTGAGAAGTACTCATTGGCTGCTGCTGCTGATGATGATGATGATGATTGTATTCAGATCCTCCTGGCATCAAGTTCATTTGCTGTTGTGCTCTCTCTACCTCCGCTATCTGCAACATCTTTGAAAGATTAATTATTTGAAGTTAAAGTAATGTTATTTTTATAATTAATAGTATCATATAAATATATGGACGATACAAATGCAATATCATGAAAAGCATAGTACCTTTGCTCGTAGATACATGTTGGCATTCTGCAGCTCAATCTCCTGCAATAAGTTATTTGGCATTCTTTAAAGATGAAAAAAGAACTCCATATATATATATTTAACCACTACCCTCTTTCAATGCTGCGGAGCCAGAATTTTCATCCAGGGATGTCAAAATATAAATAATTAGATACATCGAAAAATCAAGGGGAGTCAACGTATAGTAAATATATATAAAATAAAAAAAGTTATCTAGCAATATAGTGTAATTTTCAGGCAAAGAGTTGTCGCTTGACACCCCTTGGTTTAATGTGGCTCCGCCACTGCCCTCTTTGTCATTAATATGCGGGGTTTAGCAAAAAATGTTTTAATGAAGGTCTATCAGAAACAGTCTCATTGCCTTTTTAGGATAAGAGTAATGATGCGTCCCGCCCCCATTTGTGGGAATACACTTTGTTTTTGTTATTGTTATTGTATGCAGGGTTTAACAAAAAAGGGTCTAGTTCGTAAAGCACAGGAATGAGTGGTTTTACCCTCTTTTGCATGAGCTCAATTTCTGAGAAGAGCAATTCATTCTGGAAAATCATAAGAACGTGTCAATTAATTAGGATAATCGGAAAACTAGTGGAATAATTAAGCTAACAATAAGTGGAATTTACCTTTTTGGAACGGACTCTACCAATAGCCTTCTCAAGTTTCCCTTCCAGATTCTTGAGGTCCCTGGGGCTTAAACTGCTCAGTGCCTCTCCAACTATTTGCCTAAACAAAAAGCATAATCCTAAGTGTCGTGATTAATTAGAACTGTGTGCTAATTCTTATTAGAGAATATCTCTTTGAACCGACCTGTTATAAGTCTGTATATCTCGTATTTGTCGTCGCAGTTTGGCTGCTTCTTGCTGGTAATACTGAGGAAAAAGTTGCGTCAATTTAATCAACTCTAGCTATTATGATTACATTTACTTTGTGCTATAAGTCTTTTTGTTTAGTCAAAGACTTATATGCCAGTAGATAATGTCCAAACTTGTATGTTAGAGAAACTAGAAATTTATAATTTCATACTAAGACGACGGGCTGGTCTATCGGAAACAACTTCTTTGTCTTTTTGAAGATGGGGTAAACCTCGGTAGTAGAATTATACTGAGTTTGTTGTTGTAGACTAAGACGGGCCGGGACTAGGACATGACATGCTACTAATTAAAGACATTTGTAATATTTTGTGAAACATATATAAATTGGGAACTCTATGCTAATACATCAAACAAACATGTTTTTACTGTTGATGAGTGAGAAGAATAAATGAGGGGAGGAGGAGAAACAAGTATACCTGAGTGTTAGCTTCAGAAACAGACCCTTGACTGGTGGAATCAGCATGGTGTTTCTTGTACCTATCAATGGTCGCCCTAACACTGCACATACCCAATTAGTATTGATAAACAAATTAGGGGTCGTTTGTTATGAGGTATAAGAAAGTATAGTGCTGGGGTAATTAGTGACGGGATAACTTATAACTTCTTCTTAAAAGTTATGCGATTGTCATTTTTAATACAAATACCAAACAGTGGATAAAAAATAATACCAGGATAACTAGTCCCAGCATAACTTATCTCGTCATAAGCCGTATTCAAACCAAACGACCCCTTAAGGCTTCAACAGTACTCTAATTTTAACCGCATAATTATTTTCTCTTAATTTCCCTCAAAATAACTAAAGCCCGAATTTATTAAAAGCTTGCATTCTAACCAACTTAGAAGAAATCTATGGGATAATAGGCCTGGGCATCATCTCCTTTATTACCTAGTCAAAGATACCAAAAGCCCTGGAAACTTTTTACAACCTACATTTTTCATAAACGTTCAAAATTTTACCATATTCCCAGCCACCAAGCCCTTGGTTGAAAATTAAAAGAAATTTTCAAAGAAATCAATATAAAACCAGCATTCTCAGCTTAAATAGTTATGAACAACCAAGTCACATCATTCGGCACATCAGCTTAAGTAGTTATTTTGTCCAATTTCATTAAATTATTAGCATTAATATATTTGGGCGGGGGTGGGTTAAACGGTTTTTTGAGTCTTTACAAATTTATTTTTAATTTTATGATCCTTTTTTTTTTATATGGAAGATTTATTTTTACACTTAAGAGATCTAAAAATGATACTTTCATAACTTTAACATTGTAAATGGCCATAGAGGCCCATTAACTCAATTTTTTTCCAAGTCTCTTACCAAAAGAAACTAAATTAGGTAATAAGAACTTTTCTTGGGAGGCTATTTGTCAGTTGTGCAGTAGCAGTGTAAGTAGAATTATAACACAATCAAGCATTTAAATTTTTTATGTAAGCAGAATGGTAAATTCATGGTAAGTTACCTGTTAGAATATGTAAAATATATTGATAGAGTAGAAGTCTATCACATGGTTTAATCTTTTATTATTAGAAAATTGCATGTTTGGCATTGTTCTTCATGATTGGAACCTAAGTATTAAGGGACGCCAAATGGAAAATGATGAAAGCTCTCACTATTCCATTGGGCAGAAGAAACAGCCCTAACCAATTCTCCTTCCTCCTTCCGTTTCAGTATAAGTGAACTTATTTCACCGGGTACAGAGTTTAAGAAGAGAGAAGTCTTTTAAACTTGTGCTGTAAAATGAGGTATTTGTATGGTTATAAATCATTGCATAAAGGTAAATTGTTTTCATATAAGAAAAAGGATCATTCTTTTTGACACGGACCGAAAATAAAATAAGTTCACATAAATTAAAATAGAAGGAATACATGCATTCTTTATATATATATTTTCTTGCAGATTAGAGGAGTATTCACAATTCAAGAAAAAATATCGCACTCAATGGCACATCCAATAGGAAATAAAGATTCAGGAATTGATGATAGATACAGACAAGAGCTAGACCCCAACATTGCTTTAGGGAAGCAAATATTTTAAATGCTACGCACATAAACGCAAAATATATATTCTTTCATTTTATAGTCAATTCTAATAATAGTTCCTTCCACAATAAGATGGAACTGAACAAAATGTCTTATCATTCCTTTAGATTTAGACACCTTTAGCTGATAACTCACGTAATACAAAGCAGTGGCGGAGCCACGTACATCAAAGGGTGTCAACACATACTCATTCGTCGGAAAATTACACTATATAGTTAGATAATATTGTTTAAAATATGTATATATATATATATATATATATTATATAATGACACGCTTTGACTTCTTAATCAGTTTATTTCTTTATATAATGATTCCTCTTGATAAAAATACTGGCTCCACTTATGCAACTCGAGGAAGTAAAATATCACGCTCTCTTGTTAGCATATCTACATTGTAAGAATGTACCGGGAATATTTGGTATCAACATAATACAGTGTCATATGGATGCTAACAAAGACCCAAGAAAATAAAATAATAATAATAATAATAATAAAAGATTACTATAATTTAACAAGGTTTGGTCAATTTTATTTTTAAAATCAATTGTTCCCATGACTGGGTTGCATTCATCAGGGAAGTCAAACCAACAATAAAAGAGAGGTGGATGTACGCATTCTTACCTCAGCTCCCAAAAAAAAAAAAGGAGACCTATATATACCTTACTAGTAGCAAAATTACAGGTCTTGCTTACGAAAACAATAACAAAAAAAAATACTTGCATAGAATCACAAAAAAAAAAAAAATGAAGTTTATGTGTTTATGTCTGAATTTGGTCAATTAACTTATATATGATGATTCACTAAAATAAAAAAAGAGAGCCTGAGAATATTGAAAGAAAATTCTCTCCCTATAAATAAAACTCTCAAAACCTAAGGGTTGTGTTATTGTGAGAAGGAAGCCTGATCAATTTATAGAAGTGCAAAACTCTCCAAGAAAAGTATATATATGAAAAACTCCTTTTTCACGTAGAAAGTCTTTTTTTTTTCACCAAGAAAAACAATTTTAATTATAATAGAAAATAAAGGCAACCGCTAACAAAATGATAGTTCTCTAATGTTATTTTTCAAACAGTTTGTCTTTCTCCTGAAGAGAATTATTCATAAGCACTGCACACATTCTTAGAGGCCTTCTCAATCGCCAAAAAGAATTTGATATTAAGATCTTCCACACATTATGAGAGGCCTTCTACAACTAGACAAAATACAATGAAGTGATATTTTTTTTTTGTATGCTAACTTAGGAAATGGCTGTATTAGATTGTTTATGCTCATTCATCTTCTAGCAAACCATTGAGGCAAGGCATCTTTATTTATAAATATATGAATCTATTTTGCTATGACAACAACAATAACATACTCAGTATAATTTCACATAGTGAGGTCTGAAAAAGATAGTGTATACGCAAACCTTACCTCCGCCTTAGGGAGACAGAGGAAGTTTCCTAAAGACTTTCTTGTGAAAAATGATATAATTATCTTTCTGTATGTGGTTAAGAAGCAACATACGGCCTATCAAAATTTTGAAGAATAAACCTTTCAAAATTTTAATAGCTTGAAGGTGCAAAGAGATGCTTAGCTTATCATAGAAGTACTAATTAAGAAGTTGTCTAGACAAATACAAAGAGGTGCTTATTTGTCCTCAATTTGTCAATTACTATATCTTGTCAACTACTCCTATCCCATCTTATAGAAAGGTGTTTAACTAGAAATTGTTAATTTGGAATCATTAATTTGAGAGAGAAAGAATCACATCAAACTTTACAATTTAATTCATTAAGCTAATTGAAATTTTGAGAGTTGTAAATTTGTATAGTAAAAAATGTTAATCATAGAATAAGGACACTTATGATTTGTGTATTCCGAAAACTATTCTGTCTTTCTATTGGTAACTCAACCTAAAATTTAGGGTAGTTGCTTAATCTTATGTTGGCTCCTTATGAAGTAACAAGGTAAAATTCTCATAATATCTCTCAAAATCATCTAAACAATTTTTGCCTTATCCTTTTGAAAATTCATTGACTGCAACCAGACCACAGGAGTCGAAAATTAAATTTCAAAATTGCAAAATAAATTGCCCAACTTACAGGACATAATCTGGCACAAAATCTCTTGTATTGAGCGAGAAAAGAAAGAACATAATAAGATTGATGTGTGCACACATCACCTATACATTTTTAGATCAACTGTGGAGTTTCTCAAATTCTTTTGCATTGTCAAGTTAGAATTTTTGTTTTGGTTGCCTTATATAATGAACTCTTTATTTTAGTAAAACCAATGTTACCATTTTAGATCTTTAAAAGAAGGAAAAACAGATAGTTCAACTGGATTAACTCATTCTGTTCTAGTTTACTTCCTCCACTTTAATTAATTTTTTTGGCTTTATTGTTATTGTCCATAATACTTTATTTTTTCAAATATCATGAAGGAATTAACTTCTTTTTTTTTTTCCAAACTTGCCGTTGAGTAAAGAGCCTAAGAGTATTTGTTATATTTTCAATGAACAAATTAAGGTTAATATGGATAATTTAATTGTTAATTAATGCTAAAAATTAGATTCCTTAATAGGTGAGAAAATAACTAAGAAATTAATTAAAATGGACCGGATAGAATATATTATTCTGTTTCTTTTTTAGTATGTTACAAAAGGAATATCCTTTTTAAATATAAAGTAAATGTAATTTAAACTTTCATTTTACTTTTAACAAGTTATTACCGCAGCACAGCATGTTGAAGAGTACAAATATTAAAGTCTCAATTTCTTTTGGTTCATATAAATTAAAACCGAGTGAGTGGGTAAGTAGCTTTCTGCCATATGCCTCGAGATTAGTAGGTCAAGAGGTTCAACTGGATTTTTTAGAGCTAACTCATTCTCTTTCAATTTATGTTATCCTATTTCTTTTCTTAGTCTGCTACAAAAAGAAGAGCCTCTTTAAATTTGAAAAATTTGTAATTTAAATTTTTATTTTACTTTTAAAAACAAGTTCCACACAAATATCATAATATAATGCTGAAGAGTACAAATTTTAAAAGTCTCAATTTCTTTCGAATCATATAAATTAAAACCCAGGGAGTGATTAAATAACTTTCTGCCATATGCCCCGAGTTTGTAGGTCAAGAGGTCAAAATAAAACCAAACTTTTTCCTTAAAAAAAAAATGGATATTAGTTTTGGAAATTGAGTCTTCTTTTGGGTTTCCAAGTATTATCCACTGGGTTAAGGATGAACTTAGCTTCTATGGTGAAGACCTGCAACTTACAGTGAGAGGAGAAGTTCTGTAACCTTAATTTCGTCGACGCAGTGATTGGTTGTCCCCTGCCACGCTGGCGCAAGATCCCACAACATATTGTCTTGAATTCATGTCTCTATCTCTCTCCTTTTTACCCGAGGAATAATACCCTCAACTTTACCCTTTTACCCACCTCGACATCTCTCCACCATTCCCAAACATCCAAAAGTTTATCTTTCCTTCTCCGTCCTTGCAGTTTCCTCCATTATTTTATACTCTCCTTGTGTTTTTTAGTGTGTGTGTGTGTGAGAGAGAGAGAGAGAGGAAGTCTTTCTCTTCTGTTAAAGTGTTTTGAGTGCAGCAGATGAGAAGCAGTCAGTTCAAAGAGCAGCCATTCTCTTCCCTATGCACGAAAGACATCACATAAAAAGTGCTGTGACTCTTTCTCTTTTTTTTTTTTTTTTTTTCCGTACCCAATAAATGGTGAAAAATAAGACCAAAATCTGATAAAATTTGTGACCCTGGCCTCTAATAATTTGACTAGGTCTTCATACATATACTCTCCCGTTTTCTTATTCATTTTAGTGGACATTAGTTTAAAAAAGAATATCAAAAGTATTCTTAAAGGCCATACTTCTAAACCCTTTTTATAAGAACCATGTAATATTATGAGTAAAATAAAAATTAAATTTTCAATTATAGAAAGATATAATTTTTCTTAACCGAATAAAATGGAAAGATATCAAGTTAGCTGTTCAAGCTTGAAATTCAAATCAAAGTGTTGAAGATAAAACGTTTTTTTTTTTTTTTTTTGATGAAAGAAACTAACCGAGAAAAGGAATATATGACAAAACCTTGTTGTTGTTTAGCTCAGAACTGAAAATTCGTGTCTGACGTGACCAAATATTCGTGTCTAACTCCCGTATGATATGATGTCTATGGTCCTAATTAATCACATCAAACCCTAGCCCCATATTTCAATGTTTCATTTCAAGAAATTACTGAAGGTAACAAACCCATTTGCTAATATCACTCAAAACTTAAGTTTTGACTATCCTGAAATTGGAAGTTGAATGAGTTCTATATCAGGCCCTTTCAAGATTATGGAAATCCTAGAAATAGAAATAATTTATTTGGGACTGTAGAGGGATAGAATGGTAAAGAGAAGGGGAGAATCTAATTCCCTTTCTTAAATAACCCTAATTCAGCTTTTGACTGGACGAAAGACGACTTGATCTGAAACCCTAATCTGTAAGTTGATAGGTTATGACCTCTGTGATTTCTGAAATGACATGTTATTAAGGAAACGTCAGTTGTAGAAGTAGAGAACAAATCAGAACATGACAACTTAGAGAGAGAGAGAGAGAGATAAATATGCATTAGAGGAAATGGCAAAGATGCCAAGAAAATGGAGATAGAGAAAGGGAAGCTAAGATTTTCGTTGTACTTTCTCATATCTCTTAACCTTGCTTATAAGTTTATTTGTACAACTTATTTCTCTATATCTGTTTTAAACAGATCTATCTTTAAAATCAAAGAAGCAACTGAGAAGAAGCAACAAAAGAAAAGGGTAGTGTTCTAAACCTTATAAAGGAAAAGAAACAAAAAAATAAAACAATTAGATAAGCAAATCTTTGTGACGAAGAAACACAATCTTTTAACTGAACACCATATTTACTTTCTTATAAGAAATCCTCACACAAAATCTAGACTGACATAAGTCAATCAATCTGCATCTATATATTCATAACAACAGAAAAGAAAAAGAAAAAGAAAACCTAAATTGACACACACAAACAGAGAAAGAAAATGGTTAAAAGTAGATCTTGGCAAGAAATAGGTCATAAATATTGAACCTGTTATTGGCATATTCATAGAGGCGACCACGGCTGGAGAAGACAATAAGGGCAACTTCAGCATCACAAAGTACAGAAAGCTCATAGGCTTTTTTAAGGAGGCCATTTCTACGCTTACAAAAAGTAACTTGTCGATTTGTAGTATTTTCAATCCTCTTGATTTCAATCTTTCCTCTTCCTGATTTCCTCTGAGAATTAGATGACTCAAATTCTTCATTAGGAAACACCATCTTCCTTTCTAAAGCTGAAAAAAGCAAAACCAATATCACGATCTCGTTAGCTAGATTATTTCCTCAATCGGGGGAAATTAAAAGTGTCGTCTAAGATAAACATTTTTTGTGTGCATCCAAAACAAGCAAAACAACAATTTTTCTTAGACATGCGTATGTTTGTAGTTACTTTTATTATGATGTTTTGATCAGGAAATATAGCAAGGATAAGGTAAAGAAATAAAAGAAAGTCTACCTTGCAGAAAAATTCTATTTCGTATAGCTTTGAACAGGAGAGCTTGCAGAAAATGGAAGTGAGTTGCACAAGCAGAAGGGTTGTTATAGATAGGAAAAAATTGGACCCTCCAACCGCAATAGTAATACTACTTTTTGCGTGTATGTCTACACTAAACTACAAATTATTTTTTTGATTTAGTGTAGGTAAGTGGTATTGAAGGAAAGTAACCAAAGAGGATGTAAAATTTTAGGTGTACACTTTGATTAAACTCCATATCAACCATCCATTTTCTCAAAGTATGGGCAATAGGGGAGTGAGAGACAGTAAGAGGCTCTTTTGGAAAGTGACAATTAATGGGATTGAATAGTTTGTTGTAAGTGCAGTCAACCCACAGTTTAAATGGAGTTGAGAAAAGAAATACGAGTAAATTAAACCCTTTATATATTTTTTCTTAAATTTCAGCTGCAGCCTGTTCAAGATTTCTTTTTATTGAATTCTGACCTCATCTTGATGGATTATTACGTGCAACAGAAGCAATCCCAGTATTAAAATTACATATAATTTAGACAACTAGCATATATAGGGTTTCAAGGGTTACTTCTTAAAACGTGAACATATCTTTTCTATCGCGTGAGCCTTGAGTTCCATAACTTCTCAATGAAATCTCCACCACCCGCACAATCATTATCCTCGAACGTTCCATGGTCTTCTACTGTGTTACCCAAATAATTCCCGAAAAACAACAATTGTGTGTGGGTGAAATTTCTAGGAAAATATGGCTGAAAATTTCGGCCACCATTGACTCTCTCCTCTAGGTGAAAACCTTATGTATTTTATAGCACAAATTGTAAGGGTTAAAATCCCTTTTCAAAACCTGATGGTGTTTTCCTTTCCACCAAAAAAATGGTTCCTTTATTTCTTTTTATTTAGGCACAACAGAGACCACATAATTTAATTAACAAAGCTTCTAATTATGGAATTAATTTCTAATTTTTGAAATTAATATCCACCATAATTAATTACGAATTATTCCACTAAAAATTCGTAATTGCACTCCTTATTCAATTTCGAAATTCATCCATTAAATCTTATTTAACTTCCCATGTTAAGATTCAGATACTAATCAATTAAATTAAATTATTGACGATTTAGTTTATTGATTATTTCCTTTAGACTTTCGCTTAACTTATTTCATGTGTCGGATACAAAATTCACCGACCGTGTTTACTCATGAAAATTTATAAGCTTTCATAAAGGTGTATCATCAATCTCTAAACCAAGACATGAATTCCATCAACTAACTATTACTTTGCCAATGCATATTATTATTGTCCAATTTACAGGCATATTGACCCACAAAAAATCTCGCCTTTTAATAAATTAAAATAATAATAATATACACATCTAATGATAATTATATCAAGATTAAGAGTATAAGTACATTTAATGGCTAGAAAGTTTAGTTTATTAAGACAGTATAAATATTTATCTCTACTTGGTCCGTTCAATACATACAAAATGTACTAGCACAAGAAATTAGAATTAAATCATTTTCATAATCAAGATAAATTATATTAAATCTTGTGCTACAATCATTCTTGATGGTTTGTCCAATTCCATCATTAGATTGTGAACTCAAACTTTATACTTATAAGAACCAATGATTTAATCTTTCGTGTATAAGCTAAACTCTATACACTAAATCATCTACTATATAAGCAAATGACACAAACTAATATATGATCTATTTAAAACTTTATCAAAACTGAATAAATAATTATTTCATAATAAATACGATATCTAAACCAAACCCATGGTTAATAGTATATATCCCAACACATCTTTGTTTAAGAAAACATTCACAGCTCCGGTTCACACCTCCTCCCTGAATTTTTAGATGATTAAAGGAAGAAAAGCACAACATCAACAATAAATCCAGTGTAATTCTATAAGTGCGATTTGAGAAGAATAATGTATACACAAACCTTATCCCTACCTTGTAAAGGTAGAGAAGTTGTTTCCAGTAGACCGTCAGCTCAAGGAACATTAAAAACAAATCAACAAACAATAATAATAACAATGTACTAGTGTACATAGGCGAATGACACAACATGTAATAATAAAGAACTAAGAATAAGAAAATACAAGAATTGTACTAGCACTACTCGTAGAAACTTACGGCTATATGTCGACCTTCAACCCCAATCCTCGACCTCCCCACCTTCCTATCGTGGATCATGTTCTCATTAGGCTAAAACAATGACATATCCTGCGGAATCACTTTTCCTCGATACTTCCTTTGGCCTATCACCAAAGAGTGCAGAATGGTTGGAAACTCTGGTTGGAAATTCTTCACTAATAACCAGGAATTTTGAATTTAAATTTCAGAAATGAATTTTTTTTTTGTAGATAGCGTTTTACCTCTCTTAAAATGTTTCTTTTGATTTAATGAATTTCAAGTATGGAATGGTTAAATTACAAATATATATATATATATAACGGTCTCTCGGTATCCAAAAGTACTTCTCTCTCTTGAATTATTAGAATTTATTTTTTTCGCGTCTCTTGAAGTTGTGACGCCTTGGAACAAGACTCCCATGTGATGTCCTATTCACCATCACCCATTACTCAATTAGTTTATGGTAAGGGTAGGGGAAACCTCATGATACACTTTACTACATTTGGTTGTCATCTATCAGTCTAAGGCCATATGCTGTGTGGTAGCTTTTCATCTTGTGCAGCCAAAATTTACTCCCACTAACTTTACATTGCATTAAAGAATTCACCAAGTTGAAAATAAAAAATAAGAAAATAGCAGTGGCATAAGATATGGTAACTACGACAGCAACAGCAATGACTCAATCTCAAATTAGTTAATTAGCTTAAGTTTTTCATCCAATAGATATTCCCTCATTTAACTTGGACAGTTTTTATTCCAATACTAGATAATTTTTCGGTGAAATNTTTGGGGCGAATGTGTTTTGACAGCATGTCATTTGATTAATCGTACTCCTACTCCGACATTAAAGGGAAAGACTCCATATGATATTTTATTCGGTATATCACCGGGTTATGGTCACTTAAAAGTGTTTGGATCATTATGTTATGCTCACAAGCAAGGAAGGTCAGGTGATAAATTTGAAAGTCGGAGTCGAAGATGTGTGTTCGTGGGATATCCATACGGGAAGAAAGCTTGGAAATTATATGATTTGGATACAAAAGAATTCTTAATATCAAGGGATGTTATCTTCTACGAAGATAAATTCCCATTTGCACAGGACCGAAGAAAAGAAGACTTCGGAGTTGCAGGCGGTTGACGAAATCGGAATGATCGAAGAAGATGAAAATATAGCAGTAAGGGGAGGGGGGTGTTAGAACAACCATCGAGCAGAATACTCATGAGACACCCCATAATCAGGATGTGGCCGAAAATAATGTGACCGTTGAAGGAGTTCCAGTTGCAAATGAAGAGCCGCAAGGAGAAGCAGTAGAAGAGTTGGGCCGTGGAAAACGTCAGAAAAGAGAAAATATTCGGTTGCAAGACTATGTTCGAGATATCGACTTTGTTACAAATACGGTTCGAAAATCATATGATAGTTCAAAATCCAACCGGACAATTGAGACACAACATATCTCTGGCAGGCCTTATCCCATTGCACACTATGTCAATTGTGAAAAGTTCTCTATGCGTCATCAAAAATTTCTTGCGGCCGTAACAGCTGGACGAGAGCCAACCTCGTTCCAAGAAGCTATGAAAGATGACCGATGGAAGAAAGCAATGCAACAAGAGATCCAAGCATTAGAAGATAACGGTACATGGGTGGTCAAAAATTTACCACCGGGCAAGAAAGCACTAGGGTGTAGATGGGTTTACAAGATCAAGTATCATTCTGACGGATCTGTTGAAAGGTACAAGGCCCGATTGGTTATCTTCGGCAACCATCAAATAGAAGGAATTGACTATACAAAGACGTTTGCTCCGCTAGCAAAAATGGTGACTGTCCGAGTATTCCTTGCCGTAGCTGTAGCTTAGAACTGGGAATTGCATCAGATGGATGTCCACAATGCTTTCCTCCATGGTGACCTCAAGGAAGAGGTGTATATGAAAATGCCTCCGGGGTTCCGATCAAATGATCCCGACAAAGTATGTCATCTCAAGAAATCACTTTATGGGTTGAAACAAGCACCAAGGTGCTGGTTCGCAAAATTGTCGACTGCCCTGAAACGATATGGGTTCCGACAGTCATATTCCGATTACTCGCTCTTCACTTTGAAGCGGGGAGCTCTGCAGTTAAATGTGCTTGTATATGTGGATGATTTGATTATCTCCGGCAACAATTCAAAATGGATCCAACATTTCAAAGATTACCTTGCCAAATGTTTCCATATGAAAGACTTGGGCCTGTTGAAATACTTCTTGGGCGTTGAAGTTGCTCGAGGACCCAAAGGTCTCTTCCTCAATCAACGGAAATATGCCTTGGATATCATTTCTGAGGTCGGCTTACTCGGGGGTCGTCCAATTGGCACCCCGATGGAACAGAACCATCGACTAGCTTTGTCACGTAGCCGCTTTGTTGATAATCCCGAGAGCTACCGACGTCTTGTCGGCCGATTGATCTACTTGTGTTTTACTCGTCCTGATTTGTCTTACAGTGTTCATGTCTTGTCGCAATTTATGCAACAACCGCGAGCAGACCACTGGGATGCTGCTCTAAGAGTGGTCCGGTACCTCAAGGGAAGCCCGGGCCAAGGTATTGTTCTTTCTTCGACTTCGGATCTTAAGTTGTACGGATGGTGTGATTCTGATTGGGCTGGTTGTCCGTTAACTCGACGATCACTCACCGGATGGTATATCTCAATAGGAGACTCACCGGTCTCATGGAGAACGAAAAAGCAAAATGTTGTTTCTCGATCATCGGCTGAAGCTGAATATCGGTCTATGGCTATGACTATTTGTGAATTAAAATGGCTTCGGAGTATTCTATCAAGTCTGGGCATCCAACACCATTCTCCCATTCGTCTTTCTTGTGATAGTCAATCTGCACTACATATCCTCCGCAATCCAGTCTTCCATGAAAGAACAAAACATATTGAGATAGACTGTCATTTTATTCGAGATGAATTTGTCGGAGGCACCATCCGCCCGATTTTTGTTCGTACGACTGCACAACTTGCCGACATCTTTACGAAAGCTTTGGGCAAATCACAATTTGAGCTCTTACTTGACAAGTTGGGCATTCGTAATCTTCATGCTCCAACTTGAGGGGGGGTGATAAGGAAACAAAAGTAAATAAGGAATATTCTAGATTTGTATATTTCCTATGTTATTTAGGAGTAGGTTACAATTAATTAATTGTATGGGTTTAGGAAAACTTAGCCAATTAGGTTTAGGTTTCCTAGCCCATTAGGTTTAGGTTTCCCAATTAGTTTAGGTTTTGTCTTATTTCTTTGCCTATAAATACTTGTGGAATCAATGAGAAGGGATGAGAGATTTCACCCCAAAACTTGTCTTGTCTTGTTCTTCATTATTTCTTAGCATTCTATCATAAAAATTATGAACTTACTAAACAACACATGGCAATTGAACTTAAAATTAAGAGGTGTGCATGCTATGAATCATGCCTTACGCAAATCTCACATAAAACGTGATGATAAAGTGGGCCAGAAAAGGGTGAATTTAGAAATTTAACTGGAGAGACGCCTTTTGGGTTAAAGCAACTAAGAGGAATACAGCGTGAGGCAATTAGGTCTCAATCGTTACAAGCTAAGTGATATATACAATCTCCACACACCTCCTCTAGTATGATGGTCGGACAAATTCCTAAGGATGACATTGAGTCTCCAAGGAAGGGTCGTGGAATAGCCTATGAGCCGAAAATGGTTGAACTTGAAATAAGATTCGCAATGAAAAAAAATATAGTACTTTTTTGGGTGCTCTTTTAAGTTTTGCTCCTGTTTGCCCTGTTCGGCAGAATTTCAAGGTCAAAAGTTAAAAATATTTTTAATGGAGCAAGCGCAGGACACCACATATTAAATTTGAAGTTCTTCCCAAGGGCCCAGAGATTGTGTTAAAGTGGACAATACATGGGGTACTGCACAAATAGCCATTTTAGGACCCCTTATTTATATAGTAGCCGAAGTTTATAAAGGTTCAATCACATGTTTGATGTTTCAAACTTTATAATGTCGACTGTGAAAATCTCAATTCTGAATTTTGAATGCAATTCAAATGTTGAAGATCTAATTTAGGCTTTCACAGAGCTTTGAGTATGAAGTTTGGTTTTGGCAGTTCAAAAATTTAGATCATCGTGTATGAAGTTAGGTTATGTCAGTTATTCAAAATTACAAATGCAAAAGAAAAAAGAGATTTTTACCTAGTCATACTAAATACTAAACTTATTTGCTACCACCAGATATCTTAATTACATATCGGTAAAAAATTTACTAATCATATACAAATACAAATTAGTGATAAATAAGGATTCCTTAATATAAGGGCTATAATTGGAAACCTAACCTCACGCCTGATCACACATCTCTCTCTCTCTCTCTATTTTTCTTCATCTTTTCTGCTTCTCTTTTCTCATTCCCTTCCTTTTTCTTATGCAGAGAATTCAACAATAGTTTTCAATTATTTGGCTATGAGTTTTGGCTTAATAATTTGACTCAGGTAGCTGGATACTCGAATACACTGGCAATCGACCAACAGGAGACTCCACCTACATGGAACTATGTGCTCTGCTAGAACGATTGCAAATCTCTTAACGATATCATTTAACACTACTAGAAATCAATGTGGATTCAACAAAGTAATATATATGATGCACAGCCATAACATGCACTACTCAGCTATACTCTTTGAATGTAGGTATATATATGTACTTCGTCAACTGGGTAGCCCATGTATCATGCATGTATACAGGGAGCAAAATAGAGTTGCACATAAGCTGGCACAATATAGAGCAACACTGAAAATAAGCGAGATAGCCATTATTCTCCTCCAACCACCAACTTTTTGTCAAATGATCTGACTGCAAACCAAACATGCACTGTCTACTTACGGAAAACAGAAGTGCTTGAAACATTAGCTCCAACTTCTTTTTGTATAGATGACCATACAAATGGATGTAATAGCATAGTTTCTCATAAGGGCCATCCAAATGGCCCTGTTGCTACTTCTTTTTGTGACCAAATGCCAATCAGGCAACATGCTCTTTGTACTAGTACTCATATTTAATATAATATAATATGAGCTTCATTTGTTGACCAAAAAAGAACTATGTGTTCACTTTTAGATATTTAAGTTAAAAGATAATTTATTAACAACTTTTGGCTCAAATTTGCAAAGGTATCGGGGAGTATGTCCCCAATAAACACCCAAAATGTTGGGACTTGCACCTAGATAAATGCCTGGAATGTTGAAGCTTATGCCCCACCAGTACATCTCGATGCATTGGAGCTTTCACCTTGCTCGTCAATGAAGGTAGAAAAGAGAGAGAAGCAGAGTATTTGGAAATGATAACTGTTCCATTTTGTTCATTCAGTAGTTAACACTAAACTTATATACTAACCACTAACTAACGCTAATTAACTTATCCAACTAAAACATCTCACTAACAGCTGTAATTAACCATCTAACAGCTGTAACTAACTTTCCTAACCAACTTATACACGTGAGCTGCACATGCTCTAATTGAACATGCCCCTTCAAGCTGGCGGGTGCAAGAAATTGAGCACAAAGCTTGCCAAGTAGATGCATGTGTTGTGCAGTCACTAGCCCCTTTGTTAGTAAGTCTGCTTGTTGATCCTTTGTGTTCACATGAACTGCCTTGACTACTCCTTCCTTAATCTTATCTCGAATAAAGTGGCAATCAATCTCGATTGCTTTGTTCTCTCATGTAAGATGGGTATCCCTGCAATCTGTATGGCTGATTTACTGTCACTAAAAATTGTCACGGGTGAAGAAACCTGAACTCCCAACCCCTTAAACAACCCTAATGGCCATGTTATTTCTGATGCTGCTGCATCCATACTCCTATACTCAGCCTCGGCCTCAGCTGAACTTCTGGACATAGTTTGCGGCTTCTTTGATTTTCATGACACCAGGCTGTCTCCAAACTTTACAACATAGCCATTGATAGACCTCCTGGTATTGGGGCATGCAGCTCAATCTGAATCACACCAGCATGTCAGTCTTTCTGCATTTCCAAAGCTCATCAAAATTTCTTTCCTAGGTGCACCTTTTAAGTATCTTACAACTCGTATTGCTGATTCCCAGTGAGACTTCTTAGGCCTTTGCATAAGTTGGCTTAATGTTTGCACTACATAGTTGATATCAGGCCTAGTAATGGTGACATATAAAAGCTTGACCACTAATCTCTGATATGAGCTAATGTCTTCTAGTAACTCATAACCTCTAATACCATTTGCTTGGTCATATTCAGTCGTTGTTAGTCTGACATTTGCCTCCAGAGGTGTAGAGGCTGGCTTAGCTCCACTCAGCCTCAATTCTATGATTAACTCCAGTATGTGCTTTCTTTGATTTAGTAGAATTAAAGCCTTGGATCTCAATACTTCAATGCCTAAGAAATATTTAAATTCTCCTAAGTCCTTGAATCTGAATTGTTGATGCAAAATAGCTTTGGCATGTTCAACTAACTCTGCACTATTTCCTGTGATTAAAAGATCATCCACAATACTAATACAATCACAAGGTTATCCTGCTTCATTAATCAAAACAATGAATAATCATGATGGCTCTGAATCAATCCCGCACTTAGTTATGCCTCAGTAGTTTGATATTCCACTGCCTTGAGGCTTGTTCGAGCCCATATAAAGACGTCAACATCTTTTAAACTTTTCTCTCACCATGCTTCCACCTTCTGGTAACTCCATGTATACTTCCTCAAATAAGTCACCTTGTAGAAAGGCATTGTACACGTCCATTTGAAATAAATTCCAGGCCCTTGAAGCTGCTAATGCTATTACAGATTTTACAGTGGCCATTTTGGCCACTGGTGAGAATGTGTCATTGTAGTCCAGCCCCTCTCTTTGGCTATATCCTTTAGCAACTAACTTGGCCTTGAATCTCTCAACTTCACCATTTGATTTGTACTTGATTTTATACATTCATTTTGAGTTGACTGTATTCTTTCCTTTTGATAAGTCAACTATGTTATATGTTTTATTATCTTCCAAAGCTTTGAACTCCTGTTTCATTGCTTCCGCCCATCAATTATCCTGTATTGCTTCCTTGAATGTTTGTGGCTCCACTAGTTGAGAGAACTTTGATAGATAGTATTGATAGCTAAGAGTAGTCTTATCATAGGGCAAATTGTTAGAGTGTGGATAACTGCAGGTATTGGACTTCTTATTGATGACATAATATTTCATCCAAATAGGCCCCTTGGACTTTCTGATAGACTTTCTACCACATTGTGGTTCTCCATTTGCATTATCATTTTCCAGAACAGAACATGTTGTACATTTGTAGTTTGCTGTAGACTTCCTTGATCTTCTTCACTTCCTTGAGCTGCAGGTGGAACTTCAGTTTCAAGTCTAGCTTGTGTTTCTTCCTCATTCACTGTTGTATCTTGCAGCTCATGAGGCTGCAGATCAGTTTGAACTACTTCTTCATGATGGATTGAGTCTTCTCCTTCAGTTGACATATTATGAGTTTGAGCTGTGGTTCTCATCTCCATAGTCTCAATATGTAGGGGAGAACACATTTGATAGTTCAACTCCTGATGAGTATCCCCAACATGGGCCTAAGTACCACTATTTCCATGAGCAAAAGGAAACATTGACTCTCTGAATATTACATCTCTGCATGTGAAGAATTATTTGGTTTTCAGGTTTAGGAGTATTTGGTTTTCAACACTGTTGCAAAGCACAAACATCCCAGTACTCTCAAATGCATCAGTGATGCCTTCTTGTGGTGCAATAGCTCAAAAGGTCTCTTGCCCCTAGAATGCTAGAAGGCATTCTATTGATCAAGTATACTGCATTTTTCACATAATTACCCCAATACTTGATATGTATTGATCTTTGAAACTTCAATGCTCTGGTATTGTCCAAAATATACCTATGTTTCCTCTCAACTATACCATTTTGTTGAGAGGTATATGCACAGCTGCTTTGATGAATTATGCCAAGACTATTTAGCAATTTTGCACACTAAGTATAAAAAAATCCAGTCCCATTATCTAATAATCAGCTTGACTGAAGATGTTATATGGTCATGTGAATTATAATGTCATGGTGTAAATTTAGTAAAGGTATGCAATCATGTTTTGGTATAGTCTGTAGTGACTGATACGGTGTTCATATGTTGAAAGCAGGCCCGATGGACGATTCCGGATATTGGAATTTGGCTCTAAGGCTTATTTGACTAGAAAGAAGGGAGAATCTTCGGAATGGTCCGAGTTAATATGCTCAACTGGGTTGTGGTAGCACGGGTAGGTGCACGAGGTGATGATCAATGATTTCGGCAAATTATAGAGCAGTTCTTAGCACGTTCGAGGATGAACGTATGTTTAAGTGGGAGAGAATGTAATAACCCGACCGTTCATTTTGAGCTCTAGCGCGTCGTTCGACAGTTTGAGTCCATGAGTAGCTTCACTTCAGGTATTATGAATTGTACACATGGTCAGAATTAAATTTTGGGAAGATCGGAGTTGATTTGGAAAGAAAATTCTCATTCCGGAAGCTTTAAGTTGGAAGAATTGACTAAGGTGTGATTTTTGAGTAAACGACCTCAGAACTGGGATTTGAAGGTTCCAACAGGTTCTTATGATGATTTTGGACTTGGGCGTATGTCCGTATCGAGTTTTGGATGACCTAGGGGAATTTCAACGCCTATTGTGGAAGTTGGTATTATGGAAGGATTTCATAAATTTGGGGTTGAAGTGTATTTCAATTCTATCGACATTCATTTGGAATTCTGAGCCTGGGAATATCCCCGCATGGTGATTCTGGTCTTAGGAGCGCATTCATATGTGGATTTGGAGGTCTGTAGATCATTTCGGGGTCATTTAACGAAAGTTGGACATTTGAAGGTTTTTAAAAAGTTTGACCGGGATTATACTTTTTTATATGGGGTCGAATTCTGATCTGGGAAGTTGGAGTAGGTCCATAATGCCGAATGTGACTTGTGTGCAAAATTTGAGGTCAATTGGACGTGATTTGATAGGTTTTGGCATCGAAAGTGGAAGTTTGAAGTTCTAAAGTTTTTTAAGCTTGAATTGGGGTGCGATTCACGATTTCGATGTTGTTTGATGTGCTTTGAGGCCTCGATCAGGTCCATGTTATGTTATAGGACTGATTGGTGTGATTGGACGGGGTCCCGGGGGCCTCGGGTGTGTTCGGTTGGTTCCGGGTCATTTTGCCCATGTTTGCTACTGCTATTGCTGAGGTTTGGTGCGTCCTTCTTCGCATTCGCGAAGGAAGGATCGTGTTCATGAAGCCTTGGAAGAGGCATAGCTTCAAGATCGCAAATGGGTCTATGCGATCGCGTTGAGAGGCAGACAAGAGGTGGTCCCAGGGGAGTTGCTCTATGCGTTCGCGTGTTTGATGTTGCGTTCGCGAAGGGGCAAAGGATTTGGTCATCGCATTCACGACCGTCGTATCGCGTTTGCGTAGTGGATTTTGGAGCTGGAGAAGGAATGCTCTTCGCGAATGCGAGGTTGTGGCCACGTTCACGGAGGAGGGGGAAACTGGGCAGTGTCTTTTAAGACGGGGGCTGGGCTCATTTCCACCCCATTTCTTCATGGGAGTCGACCTTGGGGACGATTTTGGAGCACCATTTTCATCATCAATCATGAGGTAAGTCCTTTATCTAGTTGTGAGTTAAATACAAGGTTTATATGTGGATTTAGACATGAAAAATCTTAGAAATTTGGGATTTTGAAGAAAGCCTAGAAATTTGGTATTTTGGATTTTGACTACGAATTTGGGCATAGAATTGAGAATATATATTTGAGTTCGCTATGCTATGGGTAATGTTTATCTTCAAAAATCTTCGGGAATCTGGGCACATGGGCCCAAGGGTTAATTTTATCGACTTTTTGAGTGGGGTTGGAAATTGTTGTAAATTGGATTATAATGAGTATTAGGGTATATATTTATGTATTTGCACATTTATTGACTAGTTTTGGAGCGTTGAACATCGATTTGAGTTGTTGGAAAGGCTTTGGAGCCGGTTGTGGAATTTCGGAGCGATGTAAGTCTCTTTTTTAACCCTGTAAAAGGAATAACCTCATAGGTGAACTGATTTAATATGTGGTTCTATTTGTGGGGTTACGTACGCACGTGGTGACGAGAGTCCGTGCGTAGTTACTATTATGCTTATGTATGTGTAGTCTAGGACCCAAATCATGTCATACCTGCGATATTTGCACCCTATTTGTTAATATAATTCCTTAAATCATATTGAAACTTGATAAAGGAATTGTAAAAGGTTAAACTTCATTTTCTTGACCGTTAATGAGAATTGATATTTCTTTGAATAATTTCCCCTTAATAAATCTTGAATTGGTTGTATTAAATATATTTCTCTTTTGTGGAGCGGGCCGAACGCCTCAATAGCAGATAAATGCATCTATAGTTCGTGTCGTTCGACCCTCGACAGTGCACAATTTAAATATTTCTGTTGGATCGGGCCGTTCGACCTTGACATGATTTGCGCATGATAAATCTTTGGAATTAATAATAATTGATATTGCTTCATTGGCCTGCGATACAAAAATGTTAAATTATGAAAATATATTTGAAAATTTCCTATTAACAAAAGAATTGTTTACTTACTTCATGTTATTGAGTTTACAACCGTTCTATACTCCATGCTTAATTATGATATAGGTATTTTATTGTTATCCCATAGTAAGTGTAGGAGTCTACCCTCCGTTGCTACTTCATCGAGGTTAGACTAGATACTTACTGGGTACACGTTGATTTACGTACTCATACTACACTTGTTGCACATTTTTGTGCAGGTGCATATATGTCTAGTGGCCTTGTGGGCGCAGAGCGCGGTTATTGCAGGGACTTAGGCGAGTTGCATTCCACGTTACGAGTCCGCAACACGCATAGAGTCTCCATCCGAGTTATTTACACACTCTTGTCTTATTGTATCCCAGACAGATGTAGCATTTTACTGTATTTTCTAGTTGATGCTTGGGGGTAAGGTAAATGGTTTCCGATACATCTGGAAAAATCAAAACCAAGACTAGGAATTTTTAACAAACAGGATCAAGAATCATTACTCTTTTGTTTCGACACAAGAAAAAAAAAATTTCTACACCCCTTTCTTGTGTCGAAGACTAGGAAGACAAATAATCCCTCCTACAATTTTTTGTTCCCACATTTATCGCCTTCTTCCTTATGTCTAGTATTTAGACAAATTTCAATTTCTTTCTATAAATTAAGCTAGGAGTCTCATTAACCAACCACTAGTTTGAATTGACCAAGCAAAAATATCATTCTTTTAGAACCGAACTAAGCCTTCGTAATTCAGATTTTTTTTCAAATTTTGGGTTTATTCATTTTCTATTCGAGGTAAATTCAAAATTGTTCGAATTGTGTACACTCGTGACACCGGGTTTTGGAGGTACTTTTGGATTTTTCAGTATTAAAATTGTAAAAATATTATCATTTACTCTGTAAATTTTATCTCTTACTATTTAGTTGAAGGAAATTATGATTTCAAAAATACTAAAATGAGTAATGAAGTTAATCATTTAATTGTTGGCTTGCCTGACTATAATGTTAGGCTCCATCACGACCTTTAATGGATTTTGGATCGTGACAATAAGTCCATCTGTACAAGGTGAAACAGACATCAACTATAGAGTCACTAAGAGGAAACTTTAACCTTGTCTGATTTACCGATGGGCATACAAAACATGTATTTTGTGCTAAGCTACTAGTACTAATATGCATGGCTCTCATATTCTTACACCACAGACTGCTATCTCTTTCAACCACCCTGCCTACCACCTTTGAGCACATACAATCCTCCATTT
The DNA here is from genome assembly GCA_005239525.1 of Nicotiana knightiana. Taxonomy (NCBI): domain Eukaryota; kingdom Viridiplantae; phylum Streptophyta; class Magnoliopsida; order Solanales; family Solanaceae; genus Nicotiana; species Nicotiana knightiana. Next base: position 18,732 of record ML384219.1, on the reverse strand, counting down.
TCTTTACCAATCCCCTTCACCTTGCCATTTCAAATATCCATAAATACATAGAAGTCAGGGAAGAAATTGATTTTGCAAGATAGTTCCTTGGTTAGCTTGGAAACTGATAATAGGTTCAACCTAAAATTAGGTACATAAAGCACATTTTTGATTACTTCCTTGTCAAATAGTCTAGCATTACCGATGTGAGTGATATTAACTTTCTCCCTTATATATAAGTGTACCTTGTCTATGATGAACCTATCTGTACCCTTGGTATTTTCAAGCAATTCTAAACTAGAAGCAATATGATGGGTTGCCCCTTAGTCAACAATCCAATCATTTTCCTTCTGATCGATTTTCTGACAAAATTTAGACATTAGACTAATGACTTTACCTGCTGTATTTTCTTGGTATTCCCAGAGTCTTTGCTGAGAAGGCCGAGTATCTGGCGATATTGTTCAACAGTGAAGTGATGTCCTCTGTCAGCAGGTTTCACAGGTTGTCCACCCTCAGCTGCTTGAGAAGATGAGCCTGCATATGCATGATTCACAATAACAAGTGACTCCCTTTTCCAGTTGTCTGGTTTTCCTCGACCATAACTCTGAGTTCCAGCATCAATTTTCTTCCTTTGATCAAAATTAGATGGGTAGCCAATGAGTTTGTAGCAATTTTGTTTGGTGTGGTTCCTCATGTGATAATGCTCACATTGCATAAATTGCTTCCTTCCTCGAAAACTTCTACCTCTTCATACTTGCATAACTAGAGCATCGGCCTTATCAGTTACAATATTAGCACCGATTGTTTGCTAACTCCCATCTTGTACAATCATAGCATATGCTTGATTGAGGTTTGGTGCAGTAGTTTTCATCAGGATTTTCCCGTGCGCTTGATCATACGAATCATTCAAGCCACATGAACTGCATAACTCGCTATTGGTGCATCATTTCCACATTCTCCTTTGATTTTGGGAATCCACAGTTAGAAAATGGGGTTAAATACATCATATTCATGCCAGATCTCCTTTAATTTCGAGAAGTAGACTGAGACTGAGCTAGTTTCTTGTGATAATGTTGCAATTTCATGATGCAACTGAAAAATCTTCACTCGATTGACCTTGTCAAACCTCTATAGTAGATCTTCCCAAACGAGATGTGCATCTGATACATAGATGATACTACCTAGGAGCTCAGCACACACATTGTTCATGATCCATGACAAAACCACTGTGTTGCAAGTCTCCTATTGTTCCTGCAATTCAGCTGTTTTGAGCAGATCCTTTTTGCATGTGCCATTAACGAACCCTAGCTTCCTTTCCCCAAAAGTGCGATCCTCATCGACCTGCTCCATAGCCCGTAATTGTCTGATCCAGTGAGTTTCACTGGTATTAAAACTAAGCTTGGAGTTTCTGATGGACCTAGGTATAAAGGATGTGTGTGGTCGATCGAAGTTTCTCCCATTTTCAGAATAATCGAACAACAATTGACCAAATTGAAAAGAACTTCTGTGAATTTAAGCCTTAACGAAGGCGCGATGTGCGGAATCAATTACTCCCGCTCTGATACCATGCTAAAATGCAAGGATTTGAGCTTTCACCTTGCTCATCAATGGAGTTAGAAGAGAGAGAGAGAAGCAGAGCATTTACAAATGATAACTGTTCCATTTTGTTCATTCAGTAGTTAACAATGTACATATATACTAACCACTAACAAACGCTAATTAACTTATCCAACTAAGACAACTCACTAACAATTGTCATTAACCACCTAACAGCTGTAACTAATTTTCCTAACCAACTAATACATGTGAGTTGCATATACTCTATTTGAACAATTTTTAGTATGCCTCGCCCTAGGGCTAACCCGGGGGCTCGTCCAGAAAATACCTTTTGAAACACTAGCTAGAAGGAAAAGAGAAAAGACGAGAGTCCCGCAAGAAAATACCAATGAAACATTATTACTCTATCTAGAACTCCATTCAACTTTTCAAAAAGATTGATCATATATCAAGGAATAACGTCTCATATTCTGTTTATTTTAAAAAAATATTTCTTTTAAAAATAATTTAAAAAAAAAAGTACTTTTGAAAAGATGCCAGTCGCATGTTTTCCGGTATCCTCTGCTGCAATTATTTGAAATTTTAGATGAACAAAGTTAACGTCGTGTGGATACCTAGCTTTCTTGGGGTCACTTTCTCTTAAGACATATCACACCTCGACCAACTTCAGGTATTACCCGATAGCTATGTTGTATGACTGAACTCCATCGATCCCAATATGTATTCTTTTCTTTTTGTTTTTCAGGAAATAGTGAAAGGCCTTAATTCTTTAATTTTATAATACCGTCTTTAATATATATAAGAAAGAAACAATAGTCCATGAGCATATATGGCATTAAGAACTTATTTGTCTTTTTCATTTATATATCCTTTAACAGATATGTTATGAACCAACCTATTAATGTACTCATGATATCAGGCTTAATAATTTCATTCGACATATGATTTAAGTCGCTCCGATGAAAAAGTTTTTCTCCGTCCACCCCACTTTAGCGATTCTACATTGACTATAAATATCAATTTAACCAATTTTGAGTGTGATATGTTGCCTAAATTCTTAAATTTCGAAAGAAGGAAAAGCAGGATTTCTTGAATCAAAGAATAAGACATGCTATGAAATAATTAGATTTTGGTTCTCAAGACACCAACTGTGAATAATTAACATAGAACTTCGTATGTGTTAACAAATAAAGAAACAGAATGATAGACATATACATTGCATCAATATTTATTCCGCCTGTTTCACTGGTTTCCATAGATGGAAGCTTACACGATTATATGTCCTGGTTTCTGTTCTCTCTTTGATCACTTTTTCTAGATTGAAAGAAAATTGGCGTGTGACTTAAATCTTACCAACATCGCTTTGCTAATAATTTACTAAACAAATAGATTAATACTGCTGAAGTTTCTCTCTCTATTATTTTGCTCATAAAAAATGGATATTGGACTTAAATCAACTTCAAAAATTAGTTAATGATATGTGAGTATTGTTCAAGATCATATAAGTAGAATATTACACATCGCAACGAGGACTTCTTACCTCCCTTTGCATTTTGAACTAATTAAAACATTTAGAATATGAATAATATAACTAGGGTCCAACATCATTATATTGATAACCGTAACTTGAATATGGCTTATAGAAGAGGCTAGTAAGATGTGAGAATGGTTGCTACACAAGTCGTGTGCGATTTAGGTACTGCATTGAATTCTTTGTACCTTTCACTGTCAAATGTTTGATATATTTACAAGTGCATGCACATACTCTAAATATCTGTAAAACATGTGTCTGGATGTCTTGATGTGCACATCGTGTGTTACCGTCCTTTTTTTTTTGGGCTAAAGATAGGAATACTTTATATTAAAACTAGAGAAGTCTAGTTAATACAAAACATATAGGGGTAGATTGCATAGTGATTTTCCCCGCTCTGTTTTTATTGAAAGTACTTAAAACAAGGTCAGGAGGAGTTTCTTAGAATATTATGGTGTCTTCCTCCCTTGTTGGTGATTGCATGAAACATCTGTACTTTGCTAGAGCATCGGCCACAGAGTTAGCCGCCAATCCAACATCATCAAGAAGAAAACTGCAATAATTAAGAAGGTGTGAGAATCAATGTTGTTCAACCGTAAATAAATTACATAATACCTGCAAATCGGTTTTCATTATAATTGGAAAGAGATTATTTGTGAAGGAGAGTTCCAGTCTGACTAGTAGTGCGAACATCTTAGCGTGTAGGGCTGACTTTGCAATCGCTTTCTGCACAAAACTCACAACCCATGAGCCACTGTGGTCTCTAATGATTCCCCGAGTACCACTGGTTTGGTGAGTTGGATCATAAGCTCCATCGATGTTTAACTTGTAATGACTCTTAGATGGTGGTAGCCATGTTACTAGGACTTGAAGCCTGGGTTTTGAGGTTGTTATGGTCTGAGTGAGTGATAGGAATTTTGCTAGTTGTAGCATGATTTTTTTTGGCATGTAGTGGTTGAAGTATGGTCGAAGAAGTTTGAGTTCTTATTAATCCATATGTTCCGGAGGATAAACGGCAGTAGGGTAGAGTATGGGGATTTAAAGGAGGCATTTGATGTGTGCATGGTAATTGCTTATTTACTACCTCTTAATTGCTTATTTATTAACTCAATTTCAGCACTTAAAAATAATTTTCAGTATCCTAATCTCTATCAGCTATTTATGATCATCTAACCAAACAGTAGTAAAATAATATCAACCGCGTGTAACCAAGAAGGTTCTGTTGGGTTCAAACTTGGTTTAGCTTAAAATAGAGTGAACGAGAAATAAAGGGAAAATGAAATATTTGAATTTCTCTCTTTAACAAAGGGACATTGACCCATATTAGAGAACTACAAAAGTTTTGATGGGTTTATATATAACTGTTCTTCTTTTAGCTCTTAAAAGTTGAGAAAAAGGCAAGCCTCGCGACGTCGTCATCGCCGCTCGGCTTCAGATTTGGATTTGGTCAAATGATCTGATTGATTGATTGATTAATTTTTGGACCAAATTTATTTTAATCCAAATTAGCCGTTTTGTTACGGTAATTTAATTTTCGTCCGTGTTTGATTTTCCCGTTTTATTTGCCATTCTTACGCGAACAATCATCATGAAGAGTTGCATCTCTTCGTTTGAACCCAATCTATTGACTATAAATACCAAACCATTCCTTTAGATTTTCCTTACGAAATTCTGAATTCTCTTTCTTTCTTCTGCATTGTTTTAACTGAAAGAAAGTAACAATAAGTGTGATTTGCTATCGATCATTGTGTTCGCTGAAACACTAGGTTTGAAGTATCGCTACACTAGTGTATAATCTGTTTTGACCTGGGGGGAAATAATCCACAACCTCGGGTACTAGGAGGGGATTAAGTTTCTTAAGGAAACAATGTGAATTCAATAGGCTCGGATTAAATTCTGTTTCTCCTAAATTTCTGTTTTTAACGTTACTTTATTTCCAGAAATTACTTTGCATATACATAATACTAACAGGTTCATATACTGACACGAAATTGAAGCATGAGTGGGTCTATAGAAGTGCTTGGAAAAGCCAGATATTGTGAATCCAGCAATGATGAATGCAGTATGGGCATGCTCTTGTAGACATTGGTAAATCAGATAAATGGCAAAAGTTCTTTTAGATAAATGGCAAAAGTTACTTTATAGTTTATATGCAGAAGGCTCTGTTGCTGAAGCTGAAGACGAAATTGCATTCGAGGAATACGTCATACAGTAACTGGCAACGTACGGTAGCTTGGAAGAACAATTTTCCCAAAGTTTACTTATGAGCATCGTGCTTTCTTGGATCTACTTTTCCTTTATTTCCCCTTTATAAAAGATATTAAACTAGAAAATTTGCTTTTGGAAAATTTTCTTAGGAGGACTCGAGGAGGTTAGGTATGATAGTAGCCTATATTATGCAATGTAGAAGCTATTTATACTCTAAATTGACTATACTTTATTGATGTTTAAATGATAAAAGATAACAAAATACTCTAATTGAGATTCTTATGTTGTGCAGGAGCCACTCCGAGCTAAGAGGAAAATGAAGAGCGTTTTGGAGTCAATTATGGACATACAAGGCCAATCAATGATAGCCCGGATGAAAAAGAGCAAGTAAAGGCAAAGAAAACAGTGAAAGCCAGGTCTGCGATCGCGGACCTGAACGAGAGGGAACGCGGTGCAAAACAGAAAGTTCGTGAACGACCGCGGTCGAGGAGTTAGCAGCGGAAGATTTCAAGGGCTAAAGTGTAAATTCCTGGGCAATTAACCTAAACCTATAAGAACATAAAACTCACCCAAAAGTCAGTTTAAGGTTGTTTTATATTCAATTGGAGGCAAGAACAAGTGAGAGGAGATCAAATCATCTTTAGAATTTTTCTTTCTTCTTCTTTTTACCATTAGTTGTGAATCATGAACCATATTGTTGCTTTATTTTATTTTTGTATGAGTAGCTAAACATTCAGTCTAGAATTGATGGAACCAATTGTTGGATGAAGTTCTGAACTCTATTCTGATATAATTGAGCCGTGTTTGCGCTATGATTGTTCAACTACGTAATGTATTGTGATTAATCGAATGGGCCCTTGATTAATCGTGTCTAATTGCCTTGTGTTGCTTGAGAAAGAATACTTGGCTAGATTGTTGTTGAACAACACCACTTTTGGGTAATTGAAAAGATTAATTACTTGAATTTAAAAGTGGGTTTAGAAATAACGAAGCTTTGGTGGGATAATTTTGAGTTGCATAAATTGTTAGTTAGAGTAGTTCGAAAGAATGCTTCTAGTAAATTATTGTAATTGATCGAGAGATGATTACGATATCCCATAACTCATAATCCTCATAGAGTATTACAGCGAGATTATATCTTAAGAGTTAAGAATTAATCGGACAATTGGGAAAATCAATACCCTAGATCTTTTTATCCTTGAATTCATCTTTATTCATGATTATTGTTAGTTTTATTATCATTTTACTTTAGCTAAATAAATTTCACTGCTTATTGATAAAAATCTTGCATCCGAAAATTGTCTGAGCTTAACCTTATTAAGAGTTGTAGTGAATAGGTTAGTTCCTTGTAGATTCGACTCCGGACTTAAACCGGATTATATTTGCAGCGACCACTTTGTTCTTTTTATAAGGCATAGTTGGGCGTGATCAAATTTTGGCACCTTTGCTAGGGAACTGTCGCTCCCTCCCCCCTCTTTCCTCCCCCTTCGGGTTGGTCAGGGTATTCGACATTATTGGAACAACTCGTTTCCTTTTGGTAAAGGGATAAGGAATTGAAGAGTCGCCACCTAACGATTTTAAGGTGCGTTAGGGCACCTACTAAAGGTCATTTATAAACACAGATTAGATAACCAGAGATAGGGTAAGGGCTTGAAATTACTTCAAAAGGAAGGTGTTAGACACCCCTTAAAGTCCACAACTGTGGTTCCCGGCTAAACAAGCTTTGTAAATTTTAAAACAGTTAGCACATAAGCAAACAAAACATATAGGTAAACAGATAATTTTTTTGGGAAGATTCGCAATCTAAGCACACATATGTGCTAAAGTTTTAAAAGATTTAAAGCCTAAAAATACACATACAAGGTTTGAGAGAGTTATGATCTAAACACACATATGTAAGAGATAGGGGGTCCTAGGTCGTTTATCCTATAGGATCACATCGGTACAATGCCCGATAATCTCTTCTCAGAAGAGATGCTACACGTTGCATTAGCGCACCGTTCATCATATCCATATCTACCCTTCCCTACTCCTTAGCGGTTATTAAAGCGAGTGTTATTTAACGATCTCTATGCGTGCTGTTACCCGTCCCTTCTTAATGGCCCTGGAGGAATTTAGGACCTCTACCTATAAGCAGTTCTAGACAGACCCCTAAGGTTGAAAAGAGAAAATACTAGGCGACATGTAAGAACATATAGGATTTGAACAGATAAAATAGGAAAAAGCAATTAAGAGTCTCAGATTTACCTCCACAGATAATGCACATAAGCAGCACGTCTCAAACACAAACAAGGGCAGTATTATTAAGTAGGATCCTAAAACATGATGTCTAAGTGAAAATCAGAACACAGAAGATATGCACTTTAATTTTATAAACACAGAAGCAGGACCTAATAAATTTGCCTATTGAGTTTAAAACCTATTAACCATTAAGCAGTAAACACAAAGCAACAATCTTCCAGTTTTTAAAGAGATTAATTACCTAAGGTTTGTCTAGGTGTGGGATTGTGCATAATAACTACCAGAATTGTTAAAAAATAGTTCAGAAGTTTTTTTTTACCTAAAAGCATGTTGTTCTAGGTGTTGCAAAATACATGGATTATCACCAGTTTATTTAAAACATGATGATCAAATATGAGATCGTCTTATGTCCTTTTCATGCATCACTAGTTTAACTAAGTGTGACTGGGCGAGNAGGGTCAAATGAGATGCTGAAGCAGTAAACCTAAAACATGATATCTAATGCATGACATGCTTAGAATGTATTGGTCCTAAACATGGATTCTAATGCACATATAGGAAATGTAAACCTAAGGCATGGTTTCTACCCCTTGATATTGATAACATATATAGCTACCCTTCCCTTTTCACTAGCCATTCCCAATATATGCTTACAAATAATTATTACAGACCAGCTGGGTAAATTACATAAATAGATAAAGGAAAAGAAGAAGTTAAACTATATGGAGCCTGAAAGAATAGGCCCAGATTCCCAGAACCTCAAGTGCTCAAATGTTTCATAGCCTTTCTCATATCCGGGTGTGTCAGAGTTCCCTAAGGACCTCAAGGGATCCCGGGCAGTGCTCACACCCAGATTTCATAACCATAATTTAGTAAGTGCAGTATGGAAGGGCCAATCCCAGTGCACCAGAGTTCAGAGGGATCTCATAGGAATCCCAAGGTAGTCATACGATGGAGGGGCAGAGCCTAAGGACCTAAGAGTAGAGTGAGAGTGATTGACATAGTTTTGAAAAGGTTTTAATAGGAAAGGCAGCGTTTGGAAAAGACTTAGTTGAAATAGTTTTATAAAATAGGAGAGATTTAGTTAAAAAAAATAGTTTGTTGACAAGAGTATGACAATTAACAAACAATAGACTAATCATGGCACAAACAGATTCAGCATATTCAAATCATAGTCCTTCATACAAGGGTGATGGGAATTGGGGACACATAGAGCACATAATATACATGATGATTGAAGTTCTTGTAGGGGGTTTATGGGGATTAGGGGGATAGCTAATGGTATCAACACAACATGAATTTCAAAATCAACACAGAATCAGACAACTTAGGATACAAATTGCTTTGCAAAGAAAGGTTCATGCTAGAAAATAGGTAAACATGAGATAGAGCAGATCATATTGGGACATACTACAAGGGGTAAAATATTCACAAGCATACTAATTCTAAAGGGGAGTAGGGCATAACATAATATGCTAGATGAACAATGATGTAGACATGTCAATTACATGATGAACAACAAAACCATAGATAGAAACATATCAGAAACATGATAAATTGAAGCAGTAAAAGAAACATGTTGGTTTTGGGACTTGAATTGAAATCAGAACATACCAGTAAGGGGATAGTAAACACAAAGTGAAGGATAGGAGAGCATAATAATAAGCCTTGGCTTGCAGCCGGCTAATTCAGAACAGTAGTAAGTAAGTAACAAAGAAAGTAAGAGAGCAGAAAAGCTTTGAGTATGAGAAAGCGCTTTTTAAACTAATGTGTTCGTGTGTTGACAGGTGAAACAAGTGAGTTTATATAGTAGTTTATGAGTAGTACAAACAAGTTAAAAAGATTCAGAAGCCAACAATTAAGGAAGTCACAGAATTCAATCACATACAGAGTTCGTAATAGACTCCTTTAATTAAGGGAAATTGACCAAACGATAATAATCAGGGATTCAATTAAGGCAAGAAGTTCAAATCAAACCAAATAAGGGAGTCAAAATAGACTCCTTTAATTAAGGTCTATTGATCAAACGTTAATAAAAGGGGTCTAATTAAGGAAAGAATCCCAATCATATCTTGTAAAGGAATCACTAAGAATCCACAGTTATACATGCAATTAAATAAGGTAGGGATAAACCAGTAACATCTTAAACAAGGACAAACGAGAATTATGCACATGAACTTTTTAACAGAGTGAATCAGTCAATAAAAATTTCACAGTAATACTGATTTCTGGGAAGAACGATATCAACTTCCTCAAATAAAAAATGAGCTAAGTAAAATTTCAGAGACAGATAGAAATTAATCCGGAAAATTGACTCAGAAATCCTAATAGAGATTAATTAGGGTAAAAATAACAAAGCAATGTATTTGACTAAGAAAAATCGTGTAGGTCAAAGATACAAAGTGAATCAATACAACTAGTAACATTGAAAAACTCAGAATCGAAGCAAAAACATAAGAAAAAATGGAGTTTTAGCATAAATCGACTAGGATTTAGGAAAACTCAACATAAATCGGTCAAAAGCACACAAGAACAGAAGATTAAACATTCAAAATCCGAAAACTTTTGGAGAAGATGATTTTCAGTAAACCCTAGTTTTAGAAAAATGGAAAATCACTTGAAAAATCAGGAAACTTTCAAGGAAACATGCGAGATAGGCTCGATTCATCTCAGATCTGTACAGATCTGAGAAGATCGAAGATAGAAATTAGGGTTTTGAGAAAATAGCATAGAGACGAAGACGAAGCTTAGAAATCCATAGGTTTAGGAAAAAGTAAGAAGATCTTACTAGAGATCGAACCAGAATGGCCTGAAACAGGCAAGCAAAAGCCAAAGTCGTAAGTGGACTGACCTTGGTCTCTTGAGGAGTTTAGTGACAAGCAATACCGGCGTAAGAGAGCCATGGGAGGCATGAGGGTGGTGAGGAATCACCATGGTTGACGACAGATGAGAGGCGGCGAGGTGAGAGTTAGGGTTAGGATTAGAGAGGATTTGGAGAGGAGAGTGAAGTGTGACGGCGGAGAGGGTGAGTGAAATGAGAGGGTTTAGGGGGAGGGGGGGAGGGTCGTTTGGGTTTAATTATGGTAAGGGGGATCTGGACCATTGATAAAAAATGATCAACGGTCGGGATTTAACAATAATTTGGGTTGGGTTAGGTAGGGGTTTGGGCTTGGGTTATATTGGGCTAGTGTATCAGGTATTTGGGCTAGCTAGTTTAGGCTAGAAACAAAATAAAAATGGCTATTTGTTAAATACCCCAAATAAATTGATTAAAAATAATTACTAATTATAAAATGTTTTAAAAAGGGTTATTTAGTATTTGAAATACAAAAGACTAATTTCTGGTAAAAAAAAAATACAAAAATTATACGCATGGGCTACAATTGCAAAGTTATTGCAATTGTAGCCAAAAGGTGCCAATTTGGCTATTTATAGAATATTGGACTTAATAAGATCATAAGTAAATTAAACCAAAAATGTTTTTGAAATCATTTGTGATGCAGTTTTGTAATTTTTTATTGGAATAAAATACTGGGTAAATTAATAAAATATGTAGAAAATTATGAAAAAAATACCAATTGATGCTAATGCATGATTTTGAAGACATATATGCATTTTGAAATATTTTTTAGGAAAAAATTGGGTATCAAGAACTGCCCCTCTTTATCCGGAAAGGATGGAAGAGTTGTCGGGTAAAGTTATGATGGCCAATTTGACCGAGCGAAACAGTTAGAGAGATTTAGGCCGCACCCTGACTTCTGAGCTGCCTACATATCTCTAGTTTCACAGGAATCAGGCTACGTGTAGTTCTGGATTCATCGGCGGAGTATACCGATGAAATCATTGCAAGAACGGACACAATATCTAGGGATATGTGAATGAATGGTTCATGAGAGAGGCTAGGTTTGATACAGTTGAGGGGAACTGGAGCGGGATTGCTCTTGCTGGGATAGCAGTTGCTTGCCGGGTCACCTACAAATAGAGATAATACGAGCATATATTTGTGTNTGGACAGGTTGGCGATATTTCAGCCCATGAAATGCAGTAATATGACTTCCACAAGGCAGAGCTTGGTCTTGGGAAATGGAGGGCAGAGCTTAGCCCGAAAGAGTAGCGAGGTAAATAATGCTTGAGAGACAGTGCTTAGTCTCGAGAAAGCAAATTGGAGGCAGAGCTTAGCCTCATGCAAGTATGGAGACAAAGCTTAGTCTCATGCAGAGATGTGGAAGGCAGAGATTAGCCTTATGCAGATGAAGGTATAGATTAGTCTTATGCAGATAGAGGTAGAGCTTAACCTCATGCAAAATGCGGGATAGAGCTTAGTCCCATGCAAGATGAAGGCAAAGATTAGCCTTATGCAAATGAAGGCAGATATTAGCCTTATGCAAAACGAAGGCAGAACTTAGCTTTATGAAGAAGATTAAATAGTAAATGACAGTAGAATTTCTTAGCTGGCAGCAGGCTTTGATATTGTGATTGTTGTGAGCATTATGACTACAGAGAATTAGTTGTTCGTGCTGATAGCAAATGTCAGCAGGTGCGATGGTTTCGAGGATTGTGATTTTGAACATGTTCGTTCTTTGTTCCTGCATCCAAAGAAAAATCGTGAGTTCTGTAGATGGGGGAGGTTGATTTGTGTCTCCGCTGGCTTTACTTGCTTCGCTCTGCTTGGTCTGATGATTTTGTTTGCATCATTGGGGTAGCGTTTGCTAAACAGAGCTATATTTTGAAAATGTGCATGATTTTATAAGGTCATAGTAAAAATATATTTCAGGTAATTTAGATGAACCAGTGATCGTGACCTGGTTTAAGAAATTGCAACCACTCATGCTATGAAATTTTGAGGGTCCTCCTCAAAATTCTGCCCCAGTTGAATGGTTGATGATTCTGACCGTCGTACATGCTGTGATCGGCTGAACTTGCTTCGGAATTTGGAGGGTCCTCCTCAAAATCCTGCCCCAGTTTCCAATTGCGGGGAAAATGAGATTTTTATTGAATTATGATTGAACCCATATGGCTGCCTACGTATACCCTCTTAAACGGGAATCAGGTCAGGCGTAGTTCAATTTACGTTACTGAAGAAAAGCATAGAAAGTTACACATAATATCGTTTGACTGCATCTGAATTGATTGGCTTTGTCCAAACTTCTCTGTCCATTTCTGCAAGTATGAGAGCTCCTCCTGTCAATATTCGGTGAACCATGTACAGACCTTGCCAGTTGGGATAAAATTTCCTTTTGGCTTCGCCTTGGTGTGGAAAAATCTTCTTTAACACCAGCTACCCCGGTGTGAACTGTCTTGGCTTGACTCTCTTGTTGAAGGATCTGGACATTCTATTCTGATAAAGTTGACCATGACATATTGCATTCATCCTTTTCCCATCTATGAGGGCTAACTACTCGTAGCGGCCTTTTATCCATTCTGCGTCACTGAGCTCAGCTTCTTGTATGATTCTTAAGGAAGGGGTCTCCACTCTGGCAATAATAACAACTTCCGTACCATAAACCAGTAAATAAGGAGTTGCCCTAGTTGATGTGCGAACTGTGGTACGGTATCCCAGTAAGGCGAATGATAATTTTTCATGCCACTGTTTGTGCTTTTCTATCATCTTTCTCAATATCTTTTTGATGTTCTTGTTGGCAGCTTCCACAGCTCTATTCATCTGTGGTCTATAGGCTGTGGAATTCTTGTGCTTGATTTTGAAAGTCTCGCACATGGATTTCATCAGATCACTGTTGAGATTGGAGCCGTTGTCGGCGATGATTGACTCCAAAACCCTAAACCGACAAACGATAAGATTGCGAAAAAAGTCTGCCACGACTTTCTTAGTCCCTGCTTTGTATGATGACGCTTCGACCCATTTGGTGAAGTAATCAATAGCTACTAGGATGAACCTGTGGCCATTTGAGGCTGTGGGCTCGATTGGTCCAATAACGTCCATTCCCCAGGCGACGATCGGCCAAGGTGAGCTTGTTGCATTGAGCTCATTTGGGGGTACCTTTATCATATCTGCATGTACCTGACATTGATAGAATTTCCGGACATATTGGATGTAGTCTGTTTCCATGGTCATCCAAAAGTAACCGGCTCTGAGTGTTTTCTTTTCTAAGACAAAACCATTCATGTGTGGGCCACATGTTCCAGCATGTATCTCTTCAAGTAGTCTAGAGGCTTCCTTTGCATCGACACATCTTAATAATCCCAATTCAGGAGTCCTTCTGTACAGGTTTCCTCCGCTGAGAAAGAAATTATTGGACAATCTCCGGAACGTGGGTTTCTGAGTGTGATTTGCAAGCTCTGGGTACTCTCCCTTTGACAAGTATTCCCTGATGTCGTGGAACCATGGTCTTCCGTCTGCTTCTTCTTCAACATGGGCACAATATGCCGGCTGTTTATGGATCTTCACTGGAATAGGATCAATGAAGTTCTTATCTAGGTGTTGTATCATGGACGATATAGTGGCCAATGCATCGACAAACTCGTTCTGAACTCTGGGGATGTGCTGAAATTCTGTCTTTGTGAAACTTTTCCTCAATTCTTGCACATGGTGCAGATATGGAAATATCTTGGAATTCTTGGTAGACCATTCTCCTTGTACTTGGTGTATTAGTAGATCTGAGTCACCAATTACTAGCAACTCCTGTATACTCACGTCAATGGCCAAATTGAGCCCTAAGATGCAACCCTCATATTTTGCCATATTGTTGGTGCAGGGAAATCTGAGTTTGGCAGATACCGGATAGTGTTGACCTGTTTCCGATATCAGGACGACTCCAATGCCAACTCCTTTGAAATTGGTTTCTCCGTCGAAGAACATTCTCCACCCGTCATAGGATTCTTCAATGTCTTCTCCTATGAATGACACTTCTTCATCGGGAAAATACGTTTTCAAGGGTTCGTATTCTCCTCCCACGAGGTTGTCGGCAAGATGATCCACAAGTGGTTTCCCCTTGAACTCTTTCTAAGTCACATAGACAATGTCGAACTCACTCAACAGGATTTTCCATTTGGCCAGTTTGCCAGTGGGCATGGGCTTCTAAAAGATATATTTCAAGGGATCCATCCTTGATATGGGATACGTTGTGTAGGCACAGAAGTAATGCCTTATCTTCTAGGCTACCCATTTTAGAGCACAGCAGGTACGTTCCAGTAGAGAATTCCGTGGCTCATGTGGAGTGAACTTCTTACTCATATAATAAATAGCATGTTCCTTTCTTCCTGTCTCATCGTGCTGCCCCAGAACGCAGCCAAAAGCTCCATCTAATATCGCAAGGTAGAGTAGCAAGGGTCTACCTGGCTCTAGCGGGACCAAGACTGGTGATGTTGACAAGTATTCCTTGATTCTGTCGAAAGCTTTCTGACAATCATCGGTCCATTCGGTCGCATCATCTTTCTTCAGCATCTTGAAGATTGGTGCACATATAACTGTGGACTGGGCTATGAATCGGCTGATGTAGTTAAGGCGTCCCAGGAAACTCATCACATCTTTCTTGTTCTTTGGCGGTGGAAATTCTTGGATTGCTTTGACCTTTGATGGATCCAGTTCTATTCCTCGGCGGCTGACGATGAACCCAATCAATTTCCCAGCAGGAACCCCGAATGCACACTTTGCGGGGTTTAATTTCAAGTTGTACTTTCGCAGCTTGTCAAATAATTTTCTCAAATCTGCTGTATGGTCGGTGGCTCTTTTGGACTTGATGATGACGTAATTCACATACACCTCAATTTCTTTATGTATTATATCATGGAAGATAGTGGTCATAGCTCTCATATAGGCGACCCCAGGGTTCTTTAGGCCACGACATCATCTTATAACAAATAGACTCCCCACGGCGTGATGAAAGCCATCTTCTCAGCGTCTTCCTCATCCATCCAAATATGGTGATAACCAGAAAAACGATTGAAGTTCATGCTTTTCACAATTGTCAATCAAGATGTCTATGTTCGGGAGAGGAAAATCATCCTTCGGACTGGCCCGGTTGAGATCCCGGTGGTCGTCACAAACTTTGACCTTTCCATCTTTCTTGGATACTGGCACAATGTTGGCTAATTGTGTCGGATATTCAACTACCCTAAGAACCTTGGCGTTGATTTTCTTGGTAACTTCCTCTTTGATTTTCAGACTCATATCAGACTTGAATTTTCTGAGCTTCTGCTTTACCGGCGGGCACATTGGATTGGTTGGTAACTTGTGAGCCACAATGGATGTACTTAGACCAGTCATATCATCATACAACCATGCAAATATGTTTTCGTATTATTTCAAGAATTGTGTGTATTCTACTTTCTCTGATGGCGATAGATAAATGCTTATGCGAGTTTCCTTGGCAGTTTCTGAATCTCCCAGGTTGACTATCTCGGTTTCGTCCAGATTGGACTTAGTCTATTTTCAAAATCCTCAACTTCTATGATAATTTCATCGGGTATAGTATCTTTTTCCTCTGAATCATTGTCCTTTTGTTGCGTTGTCTCATTGCATGTCAAAGTCATTGGTTCATCAAGACGGGAAATAGTAATGCTGTAAGATAAAATAATGAGAGAAAATGATAATAAATGAACAAAGATTCGTTGAAACATAAAATTGATTTTTGAATGTTTTGGAACATTGGAGATTTTATTGGAAAATGTAAAAAATGGAAATGCAGAAAAGGAAATCATTAGCAAAATGAAATAAACAATGCTTGTTCAGCCTTGCTACTCCGGGACTCGTCGGGCCCTGGATGGTCTGACAGTCCAATTCTTGAGGAATGATCCCTTACTCACAGCTTGGATGGTAGGGCCTTCCTTCTCCTCCTCCTCAACAATAATACAACAGTCCACGTCACCATCTTCCAAGAATAGATTTTTCAAAGCTGCTAGAGTTTCTTCTTCTTCTGACCCCCATATGATATCAGCTTGCCGGAAAGTCTGCTCCAAATGTGGTATAGGCTTTTCCAATGGATAGTAGGTACCGCGCCATGGTGGCGACCAGTCTTCGTACTCCTGCCAAGTGTATTTGTATCCCAGCCCAAAAGTGGTGCCATGGTGCTCAACTGTATTGGTTTGGAAATCCCCTGAAGATTTTTCCCGAGTCCTCTGCCAGGCTCGTATGCACTCCAGTTCAGTATGCTTTCGATCTTACTGTCCCACCATTTGTCTTTATCCACTACATTGACCCGTTCAATGTGGTGGTAGGCTTCTCCACCCAGCCTTCTTCCACCTTCAATCACCGGGATGGTCTGGCGACCATAGAAAGGATTGCTTCCGTCTCCGTGGATGATCACTTCCTGGTGGTTCCATTCAAATTTCATTACCTGATGCAATGTTGATGCCACAGCCCCAGCAGCATGTATCCATGGGCGTTCCAACAACAGATTATAGGATGCCGATATGTCTATCACCTGAAATTCAATTTCGAACCATGTAGGTCCCATCTGCAGACAAAGACTCATTTCATCGATGGTAGACCTCTGAGAACCGTCGAAAGCCTTTACATTCATAGTTCCTTCTTTGATCTCGTGCAGTCCCTTGCCCAATTTCTTGAGCGTTGTCAACTGACAGATGTTGAGGCTAGACCCACCGTCAATCAAAATCCCGGTGATGAAGTAGTCCTCACATTGCACAGTGATGTGTAGTGCTTTGTTGTGACTTAGCCCTTCAGGCGGCAGCTCATCCTCGTGGAAAGTGATCTTGTGACTCAACAGCACTTGACCTACCATATTGGCCATTTCTCCACTAGTTATGTTATTTGGCACATATGCTTCGTTCAACACTTTCATCAAAGCATTCCCGTGTGTCTCTGAATTCTGCAGCAATGACAGAATGGATATCTGGGCTGGAGTTTTGTTCAGCTTATCGATGACTGAGTATTCCCTGGCCTGCACCTTCTTCCAAAGATCATATGGGCCAATCTCAATGACGGGTGGCCTGTTGGAAGAATTCTTGCTAGACTCTGCCAAGTGTTCAGGTGTGTAGACCCTGCCGGTCCTTGTCATCCCCTGTGCATCACCAGCTTCTTCTATCTTGACTTTACTTTTCCTTCTTGCTTCAGCCGTGTAATCCCAAGGTACAGCCTTGTCGTTGAAAGGTGGCGTGGTTGACACTGTCACTGTGATTGGTGCGACTACTTTCACTTCAAATGGAATGGGTGCCTTAGTAGGCGACATAACTTCAACCTCAAACGACAAATGTATGTTTGCAGGTGGTGCCGTTTCAAAATTGAATGGGAGTGACGCAGTTACCTCGACGTCTCCGGATGGCTGAATCTGGACTATGATGGGATTAAGAGTGACTGCTGGCTTCTTTGAGTTATCACCTTCTATGATTAATCCGATCGACCCCTCTGGGTCCCAATCTTCTTCTATCTCTATCATGTTGACACCCCTATGGTCCGGAAGCAGATTGTTGCGAACATTGGGAGCAGATTCTTTTGCCTGGATGATCTTGTTATCAATCATAGACTGGATCTTATCCTTCAATGAGCGATATTCATCAATTGTATTCCCCTTCATGCCGGAATGGTATGCACAGGTATTATTTAGGTTGACCCATTGGGATGGATTTTCAGGGGTTACATCAGGGATAGGAGTGACATAACCAGCAACTTTTAATCTTTCATGCAACTGGTCGATAGGTTCAGCAATGGAAGTGTATTGTTTAGGAGGTATGCGATCAAAGTTGGGTCAAGGTCTTGAAAAATTTTGGCGAGTAGGGGGCGATTGAAAGTGAGATGGCTGAGAGTTGTAGGTATGATAAATAGAAGCCGGTTAGGAATATCTGGGGGAAGTAGGCTGATATGTAGGCGGTGAAGATGGCTGATATGTTGATGGAGGTGCTGACTGATAGGTGGGCGAGGGTGCTTGATAGGTGAGTGGGGAAGTTCTGTATACCAATGGGGATTTGGGTCCCTGTGCAACCATTACCGTTCCTGCATCTTTCTTCTTGGATATACCACCAGACTGCAAGGCTTTGTTGGTGGCTTGTGGGGCCTCAAAGTTAGTGACCATTACACTCTTGATACCTTCTTCAATTCTCTCTCCCAGCTTGATGATGTCAGAAATTTGTGGTTTTCAATCACCATTAACCTCTCATTGTGAACAACTAATTTTTGACCACACCCAAATTCTATACTATTTTGCTGTAAATATTAATTTTAGGTCTAATCTTAATATAATAATTTTTATCTTACTCTTAATAGGTTTTATTTAAGAAAATCAAAAACAACAAAAATATTCACA
>ML384218.1:0-25711 GCA_005239525.1 Nicotiana knightiana | reverse complement strand
ATGTCACTTTAAATGGAAAAACTCCCACTTCCAACCCTGTGTAGGAAAAAGGAGGTGTGACACATCATTCTCACTCAATTCGGCAAAAATTGGCCATCATTTTCTTTACCCGACAACTCTTTCATCATTCTTGAGTAAAGAGGGGTAGTTGTTGAAACCCAATTTTGCCCTCACACTTTTTCAGAAAAGTATATATACTTTCAGAATGTTGTTTTACTTCATTATTTAATTTAAAAGATTTATACAAGCATTTTTCATAATTTTCTATAATTTTTAGAGCTTAAATTAATTTTCTTGCATTTAAGTTACTTGAATATTTACTAATTATTACTTTTAAATTATTTTTATGATGACTCAATCATCCAAATTCACTATTTACACCCACATATATGATCTAAAATATTTAATTTCATATAATTTCAATTGAAGTTTCTTAAATTTATAAACCAAGCTTTCAACAAACGTCTTTCAACAAAATCCAACGAGAATTATTAGAAGCCTAACAGCATAAAAATTTTGCGGTTCTAAAGGAGTACGGTTCAACCTTTTCCAAGAACATCATACGGATGTTTCCCTACTCCAGGTATGTTAAGGTTAAGCTCTTCCTTCATTTGTATGATCTCGTAATTACACTAGTTTGATAACGAGGCATAAAGAAAAATTCATATCCCGGAATTTACGTATATTTTCCTAGCCTTGTAAGTACAATATTCAATTGAGTATTTTCTTCTTCCAGTCAAGAGAGTAGAGAGTCTATATATACAGTATTACAGTATTTTCATTACCATAGAGCTATAATCGATGGGCAGGCCCCTATTGGGCAACCTCAGATCAGATGGTAAGTTATATACCGAGCCCATTGTGGCCGAGCGCCTACGAGCGAGCCCAGTTGGTTGGGATACAGAGCCTAGTACAGTCGAGCTCCTATGAGCGAGCCTACTACGTCAGAGAATATATATATATATATATACCAAGCCTTATAGGGTCGGACATCTATTTTACTTACTATATTGATATAGTTGAGTCAGTATCAGCAGGTAAGCATATCTTCAGATTATCTTTGACTTCCAGCTACTTGAAGTTATTATATTATCAGTTCTGTTTCAGCTTTCAGTATATTGTCTTACATACTCGGTACATTATTTCTTACTGACGTCCCTATTCTTGGGGCGCTGCATTTCCTGCGTGCAGGTTTAGACAGACAGACGGGTAGGCCTTCTCATTAAGTGTTTCCCGAGTTCAGCTTGATCGGTAAGCTACATGCCTTTCTGAGTTGCCGGATCTAGAGATTTATGTATATCTTGTATATATATGTATATATGTTATGAGTAGGTCGGGACCCTTTTCCGATCACAGTATATCCATCATTAGAGGCTTGTAGACATATTCTGTTAGTTAGTGCAGTATGATAGGCTTGTAGGTCTTTTATGTACATTTTGTTGGTTTGTCAGCTGTATTAGTTATGACGGCCTTGTCGGCCCAACTTTAAATTGATATTTAGTCAGTATTCATGACTGTCTTGCAACATTGCCCATGTCCAAAGTATGACATTATATGTTCAGAATCCCTCAGTCGTAAGTTGGTACGCAAGGATAGGTGAGGCACTGGGTGCTGGTCTCGCTCCCAAGTTCGGGGCGTGACAAGCCGCTTCATAGCACAATCAACAGTGATATTTGAGCTGATCTTCAGGATGTTGAGGAAAGATGATGTACTAAGCTGGACGGAGGAATGCCAGAAATCCTTCGACAAAATCAAGGAGTATTTATCTAAACTGCCCGTTCTGGTTCCACCAGAACCAGGAAGACCTATGTTGCTTTATTTGTCTGTATTGGATGGATCTTTTAATTGTGTTCTGGGACAACATAATGAGACAGGAAGAAAGGAGCAGGTGATATATTATTTAAGCAAGAAATTCACACCTTACGAATCCCGGTACTCTTTGCTGGAACGCACTTGCTGTGCTTTGACATGGATAGCTCAGAAGTTGAGGCATTATTTCTATGCATACTCTACATATCTCATATCGAGGAGGGATTCGCTGAAATACATCTTTCAGAAACCCATGCCTATGTGTAAGTTAGCAAAGTGGAAAATATTGTTGAGTGAGTTCGGCATCGTCTATGTAACTCAGAAGGCGGTCAAAGGGCAAGCATTGGCGGATCATTTGGCAGAAAATCTCGTATATAGAGAACACGAACCATTGAAAATGTATTTTCTCGATGAGGAGGTGTCATTTGTTGGAGAAGATATCACCGAGGCATATGATGGTTGGAGAATGTTCTTCGACAGAGCAGCAAACTTCAAAGGAGTGGGTATCGTAGATGTCTTGGTATCAGAAACCGACCAACACTATCCAGTATCCGCAAAACTTAGGTTTCCATACACCAACAATATGGCGGAGTATGAGGCCTGCATCTTGGGACTTCGATTGGCCATTGACATAAATGTTCAGGAGCTGCTGGTAATCGAAGATTCAGACCTTTTGGTGCACCGGGTTCTAGGAGAATGAGCCACAAAGAACACCAAAATATTACCATATTTGCACGATGTACAAGAGCTGATCAAGAGATTCAAAAATATAGAATTCAAACATGTTTCGAGTATTTAGAATGTGTTCGCAAATGCATTGGCCACTTTATATTCCATGATACAACACCCAGACAAGGATTTCATCGATCCCATCCCAATAGGAATTCATAAGCAGCTTCCATGATACAACACCCAGACAAGAATTTCATCGATCCCATCCCAATAGGAATTCATAAGCAGCCAACTTATTGTGCTAATTTTGAAGAAGAGAGTGATGGAAATCCGTGGTTCTACGACATCAAGGAATATTTGAAAAAGGGAGAATATCTGCAGCACGCTACCCATACTTAAAAGAGCATGCTTCGAAGGTTGCCCAACCATTTCTTTCAAAACGGAGTAATTCTGTATAAAAGGACTCCAGACCTGGGATTATTACGGTGTGTCGACACTAAGGAGGCATCAGAATTGCTCGAGGAAATACATGTCGGAACCTGCGGACCGCACATGAATGGGTTCACCTTAGCCAAAGAGATACTAAGAATGGGGTATTTCTGGATGACAAAGGAAACAGACTGCATCAAGTATGTTCAGAAGTGCCACCAATGCCAAATACAAGTTGACATGATGCGAGTACCACCCAATGAACTCAATGCAACAAGTTCACCTTGGCCTTTCTCGGCTTGGAGTATGGATTTCATCGGCCCGATCGAACCCGCTGCTTTGAATGGGAATAAATTCATTCTAGTGTCCATAGACTACTTCACAAAATGGGTTGAAGCCGCATCGTACAAGTTGTAACTAAGAAGGTCGTAACAGATTTTGTACGGGACCACATCGTTTGTCGGTTCGGAGTACCAGAGTCAATCATCACCGATAATGCTGCCAATATCAGTAGTGATATGATGAAGGCCATGTGTGAACCTTCAAGATCAAGCATAAGAATTCCACAGCATAAAGGCCGCAAATGAACGGAGCCATAGAAGCCGCCAACAAGAACATCAAGAAAATATTGAGGAAAATGGTAGATAATTACAAACAATGGCATGAGAAGGGGCCATTTTCTCTGCTCGGGTATCGCACCACGGTTCGCACATCAACTAGGGAAACTCCCTACCTATTGGTTTATGGTACTAAAGCGGTTATTCCTGCCGAAGCATAAATCCCTTCTTTAAGAATTATACAAGAAGCTGAACTTAGCGACGTACAATGGGTATAGAGCCGCTACAAACAACTAGCTCTCATTGATGGGAAAAGAATGAATGCGGTATGTCACGGTCAACTCTACCAGAATAGGATGGGAAGAGCTTTTAACAAAAAGCTTAGCCAAGGAAATTCACACTAGGGTAATTGGTGATAAAGCGAATCTTCCCACATCAACATGAAGCCAAGGGGAAGTTTTCACCCAATTGGAAGGGTCCCTACATGGTTCTCCGGGTACTAACAGGTGGAGCACTTATACTTGACAAAATGGACGGAGAGATTTGGCCAAAACTATCAACTCAGACGCAGTCAAGAGATACTATGTTTAGGATTGTTTGCATTTCTTCATTTGATGTAATGAACTATGCTTGACCTAATTCATGTTTAAGAGGGGATACGTAGGCAGCCGTGTGGGTTCAGTCACATCTTAATGGAACAGCCAACAAGTATTGTCAGAAGTATGAATTTTAACTGGGGCAGCATTTTGAGGAGGATCCTTAAAATTCTAAGGCAAGGAAGTTGCAATGTCTCTAAAGATGTCACAGTCGCCTGTTCATCTAAATTATTTGATCTTACGTACTATAATACATTTCAAACAATTATATTTTTGCAAATAATTTGTCAAATGCATACATATATATTTGAAAACTTTGTTTCTATGACAACCAGATGTTACCCAGGGTAACTCAAGCAGGACCTCAAGACAAGAGTAAAGACAAAGCAAGAAGTCAAGAACACGAACCAACCTTTCCCCCACAAGAATCGCGATTTTTATTTGAATGCAGGAACGATAAACACAAGAGTAACATTCGCGAATACATACGTACAGCAAGTCACTACCTTCATGATGACAAGTTGCCAAACGCCAACACATCCAGCTAAGAAATACTTCACTCTCTCACAATTACTCATCGCTTTTCTGCATAAGGCTAAACACTGTCTTTCCTGCATGACACTAATCACTGTCTCCACTTCTTGCATGAGGCTAAGCATTCTTCTGTAATTGTATAAGGCTAAACACTCTTTTTCCCTGCATGATACTAAGCTGTCTCCACTTATTGCATGAGGCTAAGCATTGCTTCCATAATTGCATAAGGCTAAGCACTGCATTACCCTGCATGAGACTAATCAACGTTTCCACTTCTTACATGAGGTTAAGCCTTTCCTCCGAAATTGCACAAGGCTAAGCATTGCCTTTTCTTTGCACGAGACTAAACCATGTCTCCATTATTTGCATGAGGCTAAGCACTGACTCCCTACTACATAAGGCTAAGCATTGCCTTTCCTTGCATGAGACTAAGCATTGTCTCCTCTCCTTACATGAGGTTAAGCATTTCTTACATTACTGCATAATGCTAAGCACCACCTTTTCCTGCTTGAAACTAGCATTGTCTCCCTTCTTCGCATCGGGCTAAGCACTGCCCTCATCTCACACAAGACCAAGCCTTGTCGTGTCTCGTTCTCGCATATAACCAAACATCATATATTCCTTTATCAAACGATCGATCCCGCCATATCTTTGCACTTCATGGGCTGAAACATCGCCACATTGTCCAAAGGCATCATAGTCCGAAGGCACCATCCTCATAGCCTGAAGACACCATCCCATGGCCTGAGGATATCTGAACACTGCACATCATTATTCAAAGGCATCATAGTCCAGAGGCACCATCCTCATGACCCGAGGACACCATTTCATGGCATGTGAATCCCTTATCATACGTTTCATGGACCCGGACATCATGGTCCAAGGACATCAACCTTATCGTCCAAAGACAACCTTCATGGTCCAAAGGGAATCTGCATCATATTTAAATAACCTATATATGTTTGTGTGCACCATGATTTGAGTTTTGCAGGTAACTTGGGAGGTAACTGTTCCGCAAAAAGAGAAATCTATGCTCCGATTTCTGTTCACAACGTTCACATCCTTTGACTACCTCAAAAGTAACTGACGTTGCCTATATTTTACTATGAGTGTTCAGATATCTGCCTCATGATACACCTGTAACATTCATTTCACGTTCTTGACTCCTCTTATGATACTATCGTACCCAAAAATATCCTTTTCAAAACATACAATCACTCGTATAACAACTCCATCTGTTTCATTTGTCGTTAGATCAAGGACTACATGCGGCCTGATTTCCGTAACACCAAGGATATGTAGGTAACTCAGGAACCAGGGTTCGGCCCCATTATTTTTTCAAATCACATCATTCTCACTCAATTCGGCAAAAAATGGCCATCATTTTCTTTACCCGACAACTCTTTCATCATTCTCGGGTAAAGAGGAGTAGTTGTTGATACCCAATTTTGCCCTCACACTTTTTCAAAAAAGTATTACTTTCAAAATATCGTTCTACTTCATTATTTAATTTAAAATATTTATACAAGCATTTTCCATAATTTTCTATCATTTTTAGAGCTTTAAATTAATTTTCTTGTATTTAAGTTACTTAAATATTTACTAATTATTCCTTTAAATTATTTTTATGATGACTTAATCATCCAAATTCACTATTTACACCCACATATATGATCTAAAATATTTAATTTCATATAATTTCATCTGTATTTTTTAACTATTTTTATGCATTTTTTTGCAGTAAATTGCCTACACTTTACCATTAATTGTGTTTATTATTTTATTAGGGTCAAGATAACTTTTTATATGTTCACGACTTTCAGATATTATTTTAATGAGCTAATTTTTTTAATTAATATTTTTTACACTTATTTAGATATTTTATTAATTTTATTTCTTTTAATTTCTTTATTTTTAAAGTTGGCCCAAACCAGACCATTTTTCGGACCAGTTTGGCAGCCCATACACCCCACCTTAACCCAATAAACGCCCTAGCCCAAACCAGGAAGTCTATGTTGTTAACATAAAAGCTTCCAAACTGTCCTGGCGTTATGTTCCATGCCTTAACAACCCCCTCATAATCCTAGCTTTTGGGGAGAATTTATGGGACCAAGGGCTCTGAACTTTGCTTCCCCTTCCCACCTTTGTGAGGTTTGAAATATTTTTTCTCTGAAGTGGCAGCAGATGAAGCTCTTGCAGACATAGTAGGACCAGAAGTAGGGGGACTTTCTGGTAAAGATAAAGGAGCGCCTCTAACTTTAGGCGTTAAAGGTTGTCAGCTGTTGAAGAAGGATAAGAACTTTGAGAGTCTACGGGAGTTAATGACGTAATAAGAGAAGTGAAGAAGAAGATCACTATAGGAATTTTAAGTTAATAAGGAGGCTAACAACTGGGTAGATATAGGCGAAAAACATTTTCTTTCATAATAGCCAAAAAAAATAGGGAAGGGTTTGTATCATAAGTAAAAATCATTATCTAGGGACTGTAACAGAGGGAGTCGATGAGAGGCTGTCATGTGTCCTAGTATATTAAATATAGACTGATCATGTGTGTTGTCAATCTTAATGACATATCCCTATCGAAATTTTTTTCTTGCCAGAGAAGGATACTAAGTAAGGTTGACTCCTACCAAAAAAAGGCTAACATTTATCGAGCATTCGTCATCGAATAGCCCGACAAGTGGGGGACTATTTGTATTGATAAAGTATTACCCTTACCACGTGGAAAAAAGGATCCAGGAATGGATATGGGTTATCAAATCTGCTACTGAATTCAATGACTCTTACGGTTCCAGAACCTATGACTATTAGGATAATGAGTATTCGAAGAATAAATATGCACACTCGGAGACTCAGCCAACTGCCCCCGGAATTATGGACATCGAGAATTACGTGGACACAGTTACCACTATCAAGGATTTTTTGCCCACTACCTAATTCTCTTATATGTTGGCCCAAAACATGGAGCAGTGATGCTCTCCTCACTTACGAGCGCAAAACCGACGTATAAACTTAGGCTCGCTAGTCGAATATACTATAGAAAATATCGTATCCATGGGGGTTAGATTTAAACAGTATTTTGGTAGCTTCTAGTCTTATTGGTATACAAGATGATCAACAATTTGGAGTTGTGCGAATTAAAACTAAAATTAACTAATAGTCTAACTATTGGTAATGACAATTTCAACAAGTGTAAGCAAGAAGATATCAATAGGAGGAAATAGAGGTTAATTGGATAGGTGCAAGATACTTGTTTGAGAATTAACTCTAGTTACTTCACTCTATGGTCAAAATGAGTCTCTCGAATTCACTCTATTATTAGTTCGAATGTTCAATAGAAACTCCTCTCTCGATTAAGTCTCAACCTCACAACATAAACTAAGTTAAGCTCAGTGAGGATATGCAAGAATTCGTAGTGGATTAATCTTTAGGCGAACCTCTTTCGATTATTCTCCTAACTAGGTCTAAGCATTTATTCAACTAGCCACTTCCGATTACTAATAAGAATCAATGAATTCAACCAACAAGATAATGCAAGACATCATAAGTTATACCTCTTTCGATTACATAAACATTTGAATATGTATGCAATAATAAAAATACCCAAAACGATTCAATACACAAACACTAGAGTTAATATCCACAAACAATTCTCAAAACACCAAATCCATCAATCCATAAGGATGAATTACTCCATGGATTTTAAGTTTAAGTCAAAGGAAAACATAAAACATCCAAACCCTTGTCCTGAGTGAGGATGAATGGTGAAATCCTTGTGCTCTTACTGCTCCCTCTTCTCCTTAGCTTCCTTAGGTCTAAATTATGTCAAAAGTCCTAGAAATACCATTTTTCCATGTGTATATACCAAGTAGGGTCGGGCCCAAACACATACACATTCTCCTACGCGAAAAAGGATATTTTTTCCGGACAGGACGTGCGCGGCCGCGCATCTGGAAGTGTGCTCGCGCACTTGGCCGCACACCTTTCACACTGTTCTGCCCCATATACGCGGTTTGTGCGCGCCGCGCACTTTTCACCCTGTTTAATGGGAATTTGAAAAAACGTAAAACGTGAAAGTTGTAGCCTTTTGAATTAGCTTTCCAAAAATATTTTGTGAAGCCCAAACGGAGTTCCGAGCAAAATTTATGTGCATTTTATTAGACACTGCGCAGTATGTCTGCTCGATTATCCGTTCGTTCTAAACTATCATCCATTGATCCCGAACACAATCCAGGATTAATTCATTGGGCTTTTACTCAGACTTCAAAGCTCAAAATTACTTGAATTCATTCCATAACATCTACATAGCTCGGAATCACTCCTACAAGACATAAAACACAGAATTAGTGCAAAACACTAGCGATTAAAGCTCAAACTCAAATAAAGTGCAGTAAAATTAGAGTGTAATAATAGACTAAAACATGAGATTATAGCCTATCATCATCCATCAGTTAAAAAAACCATCCTCCTGCCTCGAGAAGGGGGCATCGAAAAACAAAGAGAGAAAAAAAACATTCAATAGTAAGTGACCAGCTAGTCTTCAAGTTTTGCTTATCCATTGCAAAGTTTGCTCATCTTGTAGCCGATACAGGCCATTGAAGTTCGTCTATAATAAGATTTTCTTTATTGTTGTTTTTATTTAATTTTATTCATTATTTATTCCCTTGCTCGAAATTTGGATCAACTCAATTGCTTGAGGCCTTAAAATAGAAATTTAATTATATTTTCCATAACCAGAATTTGGGTCAAACAACTAGAAAAGAGATTGTAATCCTTGCCGAGGATAAACGTGTTGTGCCAGGTGATAAGAATCTATAAAAGAAATAGGAGGCTTGGGAGGAGTATTCCAAAATGGCAAAAGATATCAGTCATGGAGATTAAGGTACTGTACTGCTAAAAAGTTATTCCTTCCGGTCTATTTAAGTATGTCTTATAAAAATTTTACGCACCCCTTAAGAAAGATATTTTAATAGTCTTAATTATAACATTATTTGCTTAAAGTATTTAGTTTTCAATGTCTTTCTTAATTAATACTACACAAATTAGCCACTAAGTAATAATAACAAATATCAAATAATTTGTTTAAACAAATCCAGTTTATCTAAATTGACTAATATTTGAAACAAAAGTAGCAATTAAAAAATTACGCATGTACACATCTGATGTTTACACATTCGCAGGGTCATGCAAGGACTAAAAGGAGTCCAACTAGAGGATATAAGCCAGATTCTCTATAAAAACAATTAAAACCATTCAGTTTTAACACCAGAACCAAGTTACGTTCCCCAAATAGGAAGAAATAGCTACAACTGGACGGTTCCCATTCAACTTAATTTGTCTTTATTAATAAGCTCAGGGGCGGATCTACCGTATACTCTGCGGGTTTAATTGAATCCATAATTTTTAATGTAGAGTAAAAATTTATATATAAAAATTCACTAAAATTATAAAAATAATAAAGATAAATACATAACTTTCAAATTATAATGGGTTTAATCTATAAGGTTTAAATTCGGGATTCGCCTACGGATGTGCTACTTTG
The DNA here is from genome assembly GCA_005239525.1 of Nicotiana knightiana. Taxonomy (NCBI): domain Eukaryota; kingdom Viridiplantae; phylum Streptophyta; class Magnoliopsida; order Solanales; family Solanaceae; genus Nicotiana; species Nicotiana knightiana. The sequence continues at coordinate 15,573 of ML384218.1, read as the reverse complement.
AAAGAAAAAAGAAAAGGAAGGAATTGTACTGCCATTTGTAGGCAAAAAAGAACTGGTTCTCTTCAACAAACAAATATAACCGCTTTGCACAGTTATTGACGGTTTGTAGCCCCCACAACCTCAAAAAAGGTGTCAAAATAACATGAAAACATTGATATGTTATGTTGGCTTGCACACTGCAAAGCCTTGTTTCCCCTCACAGGCCACAGCATCTATTTATTCACACCTCAACTCCTCCTCTTTCTCATTACAAATACACTCCCTGGAACACAACAGTAAAGAAAGATATCAAGAAACTCCATTTTTGTTAAGGAACAAACTGAGGTTAGTACTGACCAAAATACAACTATTTTGTCTTTTATTATATTTTTAAAGGGTGTCTAACAATTCCACTTTTTTATTGATTTTACAGCAAGAAATGTCCATTATGTGGCTTTTCATTGTGGGGTTTCTTTTTGTGGTTTCCTGTGTCCATGGCAATGAACAAGGATGGATTCAAGCTCATGCCACTTTCTATGGAGGTGCTGATGCTTCAGGAACCATGGGTTAGTTCTCTCCTACTCATAGGCCTCTGCTTTTCTGCTATCTACCTCACAAATATTTTCAATTCTTTTTATCTCATTGGTCATCTAAAAATAGGAGTGGCAAACGGTCGGGTCGGGTCGGATGTGATTTGGGTCGAAACGGGTAATGGAAAAACGGGTAGATTACCCGACCCGACCCATATATTTAACACGGGTAATAAACGGGTTAACCGGCGGATAAAATGAATAACCATATTATCCATTCATGACTTCATATTAGCCTCAAGCTCTAATATGAATTTGTTACCCCTTGTAACAGAAGAACATTACTGAAATAATTTTTCAATAATTGTATTATCCATATTTTACCCATTGGTTACTCATTTGGTTACTCATTTTTCTAATGGATAATATGGATAGTTATTCATATTCGACCCAATTTTAAAAAGTCAGTTATCCAACCCATTTTTAATGGGTTGGGTTTGATGGATAACTATTATTTTAACCCATCTTGCCAGGTCTATCTAAAAATTCGAACAAAGAACTATTTATTACTCCTTCTTTCCCATTTTATGTGATACAATTACTATTTGAAAAAATAAAAATAAAAATTTTATCGCAATTTTTTCATTTGTTTTTTTTAATATTATAAATTGTTTATTATTGTGACTTATAGTATTGTTATATAGTTTTAAAATATGTAAATTTTATTTCACAACTTAAAAGATCTTATATTCTACTTCACACTAAAGATGAGATAATTTGACCACCGTATTCTAAATAGTACCACATAAAATAGGACGGAGGATTAAGTGACACTAGTTAACTGAAGGTAAAGCAGGCAACCTAGTGCAAAAGATTAATTTACCTAATCATATAAAATAATTCACTAAATGTATATATATGTTAAATCCGCTATTTTATTAAATCTAGATTTTGAGAAGTCACGTACAATCGCTTACTAATAATTTGGATAATATCCAGGTGGGGCATGTGGTTATGGGAATTTGTACAGTGAAGGGTATGGTACAAGCACAGCAGCATTGAGTACAGCACTGTTCAACAATGGGTTGAGCTGTGGGGCCTGCTTTGAGTTAAAGTGTGTGAATGACCCAAAGGGGTGCGTAGGAGGGTCAATAGTGGTCACAGCCACCAATTTCTGCCCACCAAACTATGCCCTCCCAAATAATGCAGGTGGGTGGTGCAACCCTCCATTGCACCATTTTGACCTCTCTCAGCCTGTTTTCCAACAAATAGCTCAGTACAGATCTGGGATTGTTCCTGTTGCTTACAGATGGTAAACCATACAATTAAAATCTACCTCCTTTTTCTTGTTTATAGAGTCTCTGTTTGTCCCTTTTTCGCACTTGAATTATCATGTCTCGTTTCTTTATTTTGCCACAAAGCTTATGGACCAAAATCAGAATTTGTAACTTATAGACCAAAGTAATTTATGGCCTGTTTGGTCAATTTTTTTTTTTTTTGTCAAAAGTATTTTTTTTGTCAAAAATATTTTTGACAAAAAATTGAGTTGTTTGGTCAAGCTTTTGGATGGAAAAAAAATGTTTTTGAGGTGAATCAGAAGCAGTTTTTGAGAAGCAGAAAAAAGTAGTTTGTTTCCAAAAATATTTTTCTGAGAATCACTTTTGAGAAAAATATACTTAGAAACAGTTTTTAAAAGTTTGGTCAAACATTAGTTACTACTCAAAAGTATTTTTTAAATTAATTAGCCAAACACAAATTGTTTCTCACCAAAAGTACCTTTTATAAAAGTACTTTTGAGAAAAATATTTCTCAAAATAAATTGATTTTAGAAGCTTGGCCAAACAGACTATAGTTTGGGACAGAAACAAAAAGTATGGTTCTTGTTTCAGACCGAAAATTAGACACACAACCAAGTTGATTTTGCTCACACTGTCATACGCTACCTAAGAATGTCGTTGGTTAATTATGGTTGCATTTCGATCGGAACAAAAGAAAATTAATCACAATATTAAGCTTCTTCTATCTCAATTTAGATAACATACTTTCCTTATTAGTTCATTTAAAAAAAAATGACATATTTTTATAATTGAAAATAATTCAACTTTAAACTTTCTGTTTTATCATTAATGAGAAGTTTTTATAATCACACAAATAATATTATCCCACAAAATTTTTGTTAATTAATCTTTTAATACCACAAGTTTCAAAAATCTTCTTTTTATCCCATTAAAATCTGTACCAAGTCAAACTAGCTCAACTCAAGGAGTAACAGTGAGGTTGTGATTAATTTGCAGGGTACCCTGCAAGAGGAGGGGAGGCATCAGATTTACACTGAATGGTCACTCATACTTCAACTTAGTCCTAGTGACTAACGTGGGAGGTTCAGGCGATGTCCATGCAGTTTCAATTAAAGGCACAAGAACTGATTGGTTACCCATGTCTCGCAATTGGGGTCAAAATTGGCAAAGCAACTCCTTTCTTGATGGCCAAATCCTCTCTTTCAAGGTTACCACCGGCGACGGCCGCACCGTCGTCTGCAACAACGTTATCCCCGGCAGCTGGTCCTTCGGCCAAACTTTCACCGGCGCCCAGTTCACTTAGTTAATCCGTCAACAACCAATACTATACAATAAAAGAATAGTATGTGCAAGTGTTGTATCATAGGACTTCTTATTATTATTAGTATTAGTGTTGAAATTTGAAGTTACGGGAAGGGCTTGTTTTAAAGTGGCTCTTATCCATTTCTTTAGGGTGTTCATGAGGATACGCAGTTCGAATTGTGACCTTTTAACTACTGAATTGTCTGCTAAGTTAGACTTTATTAGGGTGTTAATATGTATATTTCTGTCAAATGTCATTTTAGGACGACAGAAATTAGGGAGAGGTGGATTGATTTTATTGTTGGTCACCACCCGCTGTAGTAGTACTGGTGAAACCTCTTTTTTTCTTTTTGTAACTTTATTTAATGTTTTTATTGTATGGTCCCAACTTCCATCCCAATTATTTAATGTTTTCATCTTAATTTGTTCATTGAGAATGTAATAAATACCCCTAAGCTTTTTATTCCACATATTTAAAAAAATTAAATATGGTGAACCACGAAAAAAGAAATATTAATTAAAATTTACGGGAGGGAGTAATTACGATACTAAAAACTGGCACCGGGAAATGGAGAAGGCAAGGCATGCAGGAGGAAGAAGTCAAAAGTGTGTCGTTTTCTTGTCCTCGTTTCGTGTGTGTTTTTCAGACTGTAAAACGGTTTGACCATATCCGTTGTTTTAAGTTTTCGGAATAAAAGTAACCATAGCCCCACTGGGTCTATGCTTGTTGGATTATATTTCACATATCTTTTGCTTTTCTTTTCCTTATTCTTTTTCTCTTTCGTTTCTCTTCCTCTTCTCTTTTTCGAATTCTCTATTCTCTTGTCTCCGGAGGTGAAATTGAAACTTATAGTTTGTTTAAGAAGGAAACAGAAACTGAGTAAAAATGTTTTTGAGAGAAATAAAATTGTATACGGCAAAAATCGAGGATATCTGATTCTACGAATTAGAGGGTATGTCTCGAGAATGAGCCGGTATCGAAGCAAGTTCGGGCTCAGAGAATATGAAGACTAAGGGATCGAGGTCAGGCTAAATCGACACCATAGTAACAGAATCACGAGATATCCATGATAGACCATCAATCTCGGCGAGAATCTCGGAACCGAAAGAACCATTAACGGTTAATGGTATCAATCATGTATTTTACTTCCGAAATTAGAGTTATACCTTATTTAGGATTCCTCTACTATATAAAGAGGAATCTTGTTCATTTGTAAAGACATTATCGTTTTTTATCATCATACGCACTTACCACTTACGCCATTACTGAGAAATACAAAGCACTCCGCTCTTTTATTCGCTCTTAACTCTTTGTAGTTCTTATTATTCATATTATTATTGTTGCTCTTACTGTTCTTGGCATTTGACCTTGTTTACCGTGAAAATGGTGTTAGATATTATATTTGATTTGTGGTTCTAAAAATATGTTATTTATTCTAACACTAGTTGATTATTAGGAAGTAATGAATGTAAGTAAGGAAAATGAGATAAGCAAACCAAACTTGCCACAAGATTGAGGCCTCGAGCTCACTGGAACCGGGGGCCTCGAGATCGGATAGTGGCAATAAATGAAGGACAATAAATGGAGAGCAATAAATGAAGAACAATAAAGTTGTAAGACAAATTTGAGCCTGTTATATGAGAAAAGCAGAGAATGTTCTATTGCAGTGAATATCCATGTCCCTTACAAAATGATAAGGACCCCTTTTATATAGGAGGGGAGAATTCCAACATAGTACATGCCTAATTATGACAAAGAAATACTATTAGTACAGTTGTATAACGACTTAGTACGGACTTGTACTATTTCTTGTAGACCTTATTAGTTCTGACCACGTGCCCTTGGGAATTTTTCCGCCTTTCCATGACGGTCATCGATTTTTATATTGCCTCGAGGACTGCTTTGACGACTTCGATATACTCTCTCGAGGGATCGGGGTCGAACTTCGGACTCTGCTTCGATCCTCTCGACACTGGACTTGGATGCCATAGAGGCCTTAAAATCAGACTTCCCCGATTTTGGCCGTATACATATAGTCCCCGCGTTTCTTAGAGTGAAATGATGAGAAACAATTTTGAATTCTTGGATCTTCGATATTCCCCTTGTGACGTCAGCCATGTGAAGTCAGCAATTGATGAGACAGAAAGGTTACACAGAGGTCATGTCAATACAGTTTTCGAAAATCCCACGAACTGCTATTGGCCGTCTTTTCAACTCCTCCAATACGCTTAGAGGACCCATATAAATATTTCAATCATTCATCTTTTACATCTTTACCCTTTACAACATTTTCAAATCCTCATTAACAGTTTTCTGCTTTCATCCCTTCTCTGCACTCATCTCTTCGTTGGTTTCTTCTTCTTATTCTGAAACTTCACTATAGTCATGGCCAAAACTTCTAAGATAGTCCCGCAAAAAGAAAAATCCCCTTCTTCTCACGCTCGTCTAAGAGAAAAACATCAGTACCCCCTCGTGTTGAGGAGTGCATCCCCGGGCCCTATCACACGTCATTTGATTTTAAGGTTGATAGGCCTTCTTCGGTAGCGGGACGATGCGAGGCTATTTCTCCATATGTCAGCCTAGTAACCGATATTGAAAAGGTGAAGGTCGATTGTCGTTGGGGGAAGGGGTGCAAGTGGATATTCCTTCATCTGAAGAACATATAACTACCTATCAAGCCGGCTTTCTCAGCGTATACACATATCCCTTCACCCTAGGCCCTGTGGACCCTTCTTCGCCACTAATAGATCCAGTGATCCTCGATTTTTTCCGACAATATCGAGCGACGCTCGGCCGGATCTATCCCTCTTTCTAGCGAATCGTCTATCTAATCAGATATTTTTCGAACATGGTCGAGGGGATGCCTTTCACCCTCGACCACCTAATTAGACTGTATAGCCCTCGTTTATATCGAGGTGGCCTAATTAAATTGCAGCGTCGATCCTCGAAGGCGTTCTTTTCTAGCATTGACGAAGACAAGGACCGAGGGTGGATGAGCCGCTTCATTCGAGTCAGTACCTCAGGCCTGATCCCTTCCGAGAAGATGTCGTTCCCCGAGGAATGGAATATGAGTCGTGAGTGTCGATTTATCGAATATGCTTCTTTAATTGGATGCTTTTTTTTCCCTTTTGAACTTGTTCTCTTCTGATGATGCAGTCATTGAGTGGTACTTGGTGCGGTCAAGGACCTCCCGAGCTGGGTACAACAATTAGATTCTATCTCCCCATATGCTAATCGCGTTTGGCGCGACTTGGCCAAAACCCGATTGGAGGCCAAAACTCATGGTAAGTTTCCCACTGTCGTATCTGAACTCCTTAGTAAAAGATTTCTTGGTGGTATACTTGATCTTTTGTGCTTATGCAGGCCTTAGTGAAGCCGTTTTGATGAGGTCGCTTCCACCTAGGGAAGTGTAGACCCAAAAACCGCCAAAGATAAGAAGAGAAAGAAGGAGATGCCGGTGGAGTCTCCGAAACCAAATAGAGTCAAAGTTCGAAATCCTAGGGCCGATACGACGGTCTTAAATTCGGCAGCTGCTGAGAGTCTTCGCGCTGAAGACGAAGATGATGACAATTTCCCACTGGTACTTAGGGGAAAGCGAAGCGTCGATGCTTTGAAGGCTACTGAGCTGGAGGCTGCTCGAGTTGAGGAAACCCTCGAGGAGGGTTTGAATGAGGTCCCCGAGCCGATTATCGACCAGGATACATCATTACTACAAAAGGGGCTTTAGCGGCAATACAATATGTCTTTAGCGGCAATAACAATAGCCGCTATATCCTTTACCGGCCTATGGTGTTTAGCCGGCAATACGGGGGTCGGCGAATCCTTTGGTGGACATTCTAACAAAAGCTGGTAAAGGGTATAAATTGTTGCCGCTAAAGATCGTTAGTTTTACCGGCAATTAGTTGCGGCAATACGTTTGGCCGGTAAATTAGATCCATAACAAACTAACTATGCTCTTTTAGAGTCCATTTTTATAGCCGATAAGTTCAATTAAATTTCCACTAAACGTTATTAGTTTTAACGGTAATTAAAATGAATGATGTATCCTTCTTGTAGATATCTTATTTTGACCTTCAGATTCTATTTTAATGGCAAGTAAATTCAACTAAATGTTGCTAATCGTAAAAGAGTGTATCTTGGTGGAAACAAAAATAGGCAAATACTAGAAAACATAATATTATTAATTCATAAAACAAAATATATCTCATTGAATCTACACAATCCAAAGGAAGTACTAATCTGAAATATTAATATCACAACTTTTAAAATAAACTTGCATTGGATGAACTCATATAACTAATCCTATAAAATAATATCTTCAAATAGTGTCAGCAACTCTTCATCATGTTGAAATCTTTCACATGCGAAATTTTTGAACAAATGACCTGAAAAAAATAAAATAAATGCGTCAAAAGATGGAATGTAATGTATAAAACATCACGAGTCTACACATCTAAATATATTGTGAATTCTCACAACAATGTAAAAAATGAGGCTGCATGCGAACTAGGGTATACAAGATTCATCATAGTTGAGGATATTGAAGTGTAGTTTCTAATAAGACAAATCGTTCTTAAGTTGAAGCTCCCTACATCAAGTTATAGTATTGGAATACAACCAAAATATTTTATTTAAGAAAGAACAAAGGATGACAAAAGGAAGGTAAAAGACTTGGCTAATGTGGCAAATGAGACTTGTAGTATTGGAATACAACCTAGATGTAACATTGTGAGAAAAAAATAAAGATTTACATTTGACAAGAATTCAAGATGCTACCATTTTATATAAACAATACTTGTCTGCCATAGGTATACATATTCTGTTGGTTATATACTTTTGAAGTGAACATTGTGAGTATTGTTAATCTCATCTTTTCTAATATAATTTGTATATTTCCATGTTACAAGTATCGAAAATGAGTTTGTTAACATGAGGAAGAAGATGATGAATTTCAAGTCAACTTATAAGAAAATCATTTCAATGAATTCAGTGAAGGACAACTTTACTTAGCAGTTCAAGAGATTATACAGCAGCAGAGGCAAACTACTGATTTTAGTCCCTCAGAAACTAGCAATATCATAGAAAAAAATCATTTAATTCAGTTGGACATGGAAGGGGAGATTTTTCGACTAAAAACCTCTTTAAAACTATGACCCAAACCTAAGGTATATCCTTCTATTATTTAGTAGACAAAAACCATCCCTTAACTAATTTCAAAGTTACAACAATCAGCCTTCTATTTTTAGCCTAGAAACTAACATTATAAACTTGTCAAAAGATATTTGTTGCTATTCATTAATACTTCAAAAAGTTGGTTGTTGGTCAAGAAGTGAGCTAGCAGTGGCAAAAAGAAGACACAAAAAGTAGTAAAGAAAAATTGGAAGAGAAATTTGAAACCTTTAATAACTTTACTGATTTTAAGAAAACTCATAGAACTTGGAGGATTAAATGCATAAGAAATCTTACAACAACACATGTAGACTTCTTGCCCAATGATCTATCATCTTTACACTTCATATGAGTTAATATGTAGATTTCTACACAGCTAGGCTCTATCTGGCTAAAGTCTAATACAGTTAACTTGATGTAAGATAGTCACACTATAAAATTATGCACCTAAAGATTGGATTTAAGTTTTAACAACCAAACATCTAATGTCAATACTGAATATATATCTATCACCATAATTTAATCTAAACTGAGACACGATATAAAAGAGGTATTAAGTAAAATACCATTCATTTTACTAGTGAAGATACTCATTATCATAAGTATAGCGTACCTGGATGCTTGAGATCATGTACAAATCTTTGCACCGTTGAACAAGTGAATGCTCCATCAGGTGTAAGTATTCTCTAACATAAATTTTCCACATGTTTATTTCTTTCTATATGGAACTCAAGCATAGCAATTGTCTTTTCGAGCCATGGGTTTCGATCATCTATTAGTAATTATGCTCACAAAACTATGATTATATAGTTTCTACTTAAAATAATGAGTCATTTTCTTAGTAACCATGGAGAAAGAAGACATGTAACTACAACACCATAACAACCATTGCAACTATGTAATTTAAAGAACAAGAACTCATTAAAATAAAGAACATACGGCTCAGAGGTCTAGTTAAACATGAAAGAATCAAATGCAATTAAAAAATACTATCCTAACTTCTAATTATACCTCCTGCCTACCATCATTTACAGCAGAAAGTAACAGTGTATTGGAAATAAAACAGAGGCAATTAATCTAACAATAAAATTACTCTACATGTTATCACCTAAAAAGAGGAGTTCTATTGTCTAGAAGTTGCATCCATTTCGAAACACAAGCTAAGGATTTATTGAGATACACCGAGGGAAATAAAAATAGCCAAAAGTAAGGAATTATGCAACTATGTATTGCATATTAATAATTCAGAACGAGTGCATACGAAAACCCCATTTTTTAGGAGTCTATGATCTTCATCTGTTCCAAGCAAAATGTAAAGTCTTTTTATGGATAAAAAGAAATATTATCACCTAACTTCCCTTACTTTAAAATTTTACCTAGCACTCTAAAATGCGAATAAACAACTCACGGGATACAACACCTCCCTATTCACACGGGAAATAAGAAATATGGAACATGGCACTATGAGATTTTATTAGATGAGATATTTGATTTTCAGATTTGTGAAGAACAGAGAAAATGAGTCTGAGCAAACAACAATGTCAATTCATAAGAATCGTTAAAATCTTTTTTTATTGTAGTGATTATGCAATGTGTATCCTATAATACTCTTTTTTACGAACATTGTAATCAAAGTTTGTTAATCAAAACATAAAGAAAAAAAGGTTTAACAACATGAAATTGTCTACAAAATTCTGTCTATTATCTCAATAGAAAGAAGACAACAGAACATCTGTGAGCATTTTATGCGAGCCAAGTAAAAATGGGATATAATAATTCAGTATGGTAGGAAAGGTACTAATTTACCAGCAATTATCATCATAGCCACATCCGTGAAATGATTAGTAATTGCAATAGCCACAAAATTCTGAAACTAAGGGAGAAAATAGAGTTAAAAGCAAAGAAACAAAACAAAAAATATAAGTATACTTCTAAATCACCTTAAAATAAATTTTACAGGGCTATCATAAATTCATGTAGCTGAAGGCAAGAAAGAAGAAAAATACAACAAATTGAGAGGCATTGTGTGATTCCATTGAACCAATAATTGTGGGAAAATAGAGTTTTCAATTAAATTTTGCTAAAATTGAAGTAAGATAGTCCATTTAGATTTAGGGATCTAGAATTCATCTATTTAATAGATAGATCAAATACTTTACATGTTATATCAATAACGAAAGTTCTTGAGCGATTGAGCTTACCACGATAGTCGCGATATGATTGTACGAACAAGACGGTGACAACAACCGAGGGGACTGTAACTGCACAGATCCATCAATTCAAGAAATTTCTCTCTCTATCTATAGATAGATAGAGAGAGGCAGAGAGAGAGATAGAGAAGAACGAGAGTAGTGAGTTGGGCTTCACTGCGACGGCAACCTGAGATGGTGGGAGCGAAGGGATATTTGGGCACGGTGGAGAATTTGAGTTCTTCTTGGATTTGGGTGCTTGCAATTCTTTTTTGTGAAATGGGTTAGCGCCTCTTTTTTCAGAAAAAGGAATGGGAGGGAACATGAAATAATGAAAACTTCTTTCGGATAAGTTGTAGTACTATAATTTTTGCTGGCCATTCTTTTTAATTGCCAGTAATCATATGGTTTTTCTTGACGAAACTATATATACCGCTAATATTTGAGTTATGGATATAAATTACTGGTAATTAATTTATGGCCACTAAATAGTTGCCGGTAAAGCTCCATTTTGTAGTAGTGCATCTTGTGCTGATGAGCACTTGGTCGGCGAATTCGGGGGACCCAGCTTTGAAACTCTTCGAGAGAAGGCCCAGATTGGGGTTGTTAACATAGGTGATCCTCTGCCAGGTCCGTCGTTTTCTTCAGGACAAATACGGGATTCCCAAAACAGGGAAACTCCCGACGTGGGGGCATCCCAGGGAGAGAATGATATATTTGAAGATTATTTCTCTTATATATACTTGCCTTCCCTATCATTAAGAATTTTACCGCTTTGTGTAACCATCTTCCTCTGTAGAGTTCCTTTCTTCCACCATTCCGTCGTATCAGTTTAAAGCTTTCGCCCGCGTTTTCATCTCACCTTTCTTGTTTTGAAGAGATCATGGCTACCATATCCAAATCCGTTTATCAACAAGAGGGAAGCCCCACCTCTTCTTCCCGCCCGGTACACTGCTGGTGATGCGTGGCTATAATTCATGGTTTAAAGCATTATGTACCTTACATTTTATGTGCGTTAATGATAAAAATACACGTCATATGTGCATAATAGAGTCTATTTCATGTGTAGGTGAATTGGAGATGGAAGCCGAGCTAAATGGATGCATAAACGTCAAAAATACGCTCAAGAGTTGAAAAGGAGTGACCCGGGCTATAGCCGGGCATTTGAGCTGTAAAGCCTGGTCATACCAGGCTATAGCTGGGCGTTTAGGCTATAAAGCCTGGCATGACCAGGCATTTGGGGGGCGTTAGAGCCCCAACGCCAGGCCTGGCCAGGCTTTATCCCGGCGTTTGGGCCATAAAGCCTGGTCTCTGGTCTGGTCAAATTCGAGTTTTGAAGGTTTTAACTGTTTTTCGGTTTGAATAGAAGTATCCTACACGTTTAGGGTTTGTCCCAAACATATAAATAGACCCGAAACCACAACTTTGAGGGGAGGATTCCATTTTTGGAGAGAAGATACACACGGGATCATTAGGAAGCAAAGGATTATCAGTTTTCTTCATCTTATTCTAGTATTTTCAATTTATGCAACACTTATGCAATTGTCTGATTCTAGCATGAGTGGATAAACACCCATTGTTCTGGGGTTGTGGTTAAACCATGAATATTGTTATTCGGCATTAATTTAACCTTGATTATAGTTCACTCAATATATGGTTGTTTCTTCAATTCTGTGTTTAATTGCTTAATTGGCTGGCCATCAATTTGGTTCTATATACTATCTATGTTATGCTTGGGAAAGCCGTATATAGATTAGAGAAGAATTGAAGAGAGCGCGATCTTAACCCTTCAGGGGAGCGGATTTGTGGTTAGGATAGGAATATACCTAGTCACCGTGCTTAATTAAACATCGTAATCTTAGTGCGTTCTAATAGATTAATTTCATAGGAATATAGGCGTTAATCTATTGAGAATAACGAGTAGTGCTTCGAGAGAAGTCTATGAGAGAAATTATCTATTAATTAGCAATCATGAGTGAATTATATGAAGGGGAGAGTTAATTAGAATGCAATACGAGTGGTGAATTGATCACAACCCTGGAATATTTTCATCTACTAAATACAAAACAATATTTTCGTACTTGATAGTTAGTTATTCCATAGATTCATAGTATAAATTAGTTACATTCCTGGATTTTATTTTGGCTTGATTAAATAACAATTAGAGTGATTCAGCAAGTAGTTTACGCAAGTCCCTGTGGGTTCGACATTCGATTTAACATTATATTACTTGCTACGACCACGTATACTTGCATGGGCATTTGGGACCAACAAGTTTTTGGCGCCGCTGTCGGGGACTTGAATATAAATTACTTTCTAGTTTTTGCTTTAATTTTTTATTTCATTGAGTCTAATGTCACGTGATTTGTGCTCTAATCTCAGGAACTTTGATTGAATGCATAGGGTCAGACGCCAGGACAGACTTGACGACTTTGACCCCGAACCTGAGAGAACATTTCACAGGAGGTTGCGAGAAGTAAGAGATACAAACAATATTCAGGACTTCATCCGATTTCCTGTGAACATGGCAGAGGAACAACACATGTCTTTTCAGGAGGTGGAAATACCTAGTATTGCTAATGTTACCTCCAGCATCGTGAAACCCAGAATCACTGGGCACTTTGAGCTGAAATAGAGCATGATCCAACTACTTCATGCAAATGGACAGTTTATGGGTCTTCCACACGAGGATCCACAACAGCACATTATGAACTTCTTAGAGATTAGTGATACTTATATCACTAACGGGGTCACGCCAGATTATTTGAGACTCACGCTTTTCCCATTCTCTATATTGGGAGAAGCAAAGAGATGGCTGAAGGCAGAACCAGCTAATTCCATTACAACATGGAACGATTTAGCGAGAAAATTTCTGGCAAGGTTCTTCCCTTCAGGAAAGACTGCAAAGATCAGGAGTGAGATAGTCTCCTTTAGACAGAAAACGGGTGAATCTCTATATTCAGCATGGGAAAGGTTCAAGGGGCTACTCAGAGACTGCCCTCATCACAATCAGACAAACGAGGTGTTAGTGCGCACTTTCATTGAGGGGCTCCATCCACAAACCAAAATTGTGGTAGATGCAGCAGCCGGAGGTTAGGTGTTGGAGAATAATTATGATGAAATATTTGCATTACTGAATAAATTCTCAAAAAGCAATCCATACTGGCAAAGTGAGATGGGGAGAAATGTGGCTCAAAAGTCACCAGGGGTTCTTGAACTAGATGTGGTCTCATCATTGTCAGCTCAGATTTCCACATTGACTAACCAAGTCAATCAGATGAACCTGATCATTAACAAGCAACAATCTCAACCAGTGCAACAGGCCCAACCAGTGCAACAGATTCAGGTATTTTGTGAAGTCTGTGGAGAGGGTCATTCGAGTGATTTATGCTCAGTTAATCCTGAATCTGTCTGCTTTGTGGGTAATGCGAATAGGGGACAAGCAAATCAATATGGAAACACTTATAACCCCAACTGGAGAAACCACCCAAACTTCTCTTGGGGTGGAAATCAAAGCACTCAGAATAACTACAGGCATCCAGCACCTCAACCGCAGTACAAACCACCTCAGGTTGAACCATCAGTAAGCCTTGAGGAGATTATGAAGAGAATGATGAACGACCAACTTGCCTTCAAGCAAAAAATAATGGCTGATCACCAAGACCAGACTGTAGCAATGAGAAATTTAGAACGTCAAGTGGGTCAACTCGCCAGTTCTCAAAATACCCGACCAATGGGGGCTCTTCCAAGTGACACTGAAGCTAATCCTAAAGCATCTGTTAATGCTATATCGTTGAGGAATGGGAATCAATTGGAAGAAGTGCAGTCCAAAAAGAGAAAGCAGGTAACTTTTAATGAGAAACCAGCCACTATTGAATTAACATCAGACAACCCGAAAGAATCAGATAAGCCAGCAAAGGAGGCGGTGGCTGAGCAACCCCCACCATTTGTTGCGAGGCCACCCCCTCCATCCCTCAAAGGTTGCAAAAGGTGAAAGATAATGCAGCATACAAAAAGTTTCTTGACCTCTTGAAGCAGGTACAAATCAATATTCCACTAGTAGACATTCTGCAGGAGGTGCCCAAATATGCTAAATACGTCAAGGACATTGTGGCCAATATACGAAGGCTAACTGAGTTCGAAACTGTGGCGCTCACTGAGGAAGTTAGCTCAAGAATTCAAAGCAAGCTACTCAGAAATTAAAAGATTCGGGTAGTTTTACTATCCAAATCTCAATTGGTAAGCATGCAGTCGGGCGAGCTTTGTGCGATCTTGGGGAAAGAATTAATTTGATGCCGCTATCTGTGTTCAAGCAGTTGGGGTTGGGTGAGCCACGCCGAACAACAGTAATTTTACAATTGGCTGATCGCTCCCTTGCTCATCCTGAGGGAGTAATTGAAGATGTGCTGGTTCTGGTGGGCTCTTTCATATTCTCAGCTGATTTCATTATCTTGGACTATGAGCCTGATCAGGAAGTCCCATTTATTTTGGGGCGTCCCTTCCTAGCTACGGGCCGAGCTATCATTAATGTGTGTGAAGGGAAAATGACGATGTGAGTTGGTGATCAAGTGGAGGTGTTTAATGTTTATAAGGCACTCTAGTTACTTGTCCACTATGAAGAGCTATCCATGATTACTGTAGTGGAAAGCAAATCGACATTAATGGTTCCATACATGAGTCATGTTGACCCGCTTGAGCGAGTGTTAGTTGGGGATGAAGAAGACTGTGGGGATGAAATAAGGGGAGAAATTGAGAAAGTTCTTAAAGTATCTTGCAGTTACCTCCACGGGCTAGGAAAATTTGAAGAGTTGAACAAGCCTGTTACTCTAACCCCTCCTAAGCCATCTATTGAAGAGGCTCCAAAGCTGGAACTCAAACCTCTTCCAGCACATTTACGCTATNTGCATGCATAAAATCTTTTTGGAAGATGGACATCGCCCGAGTGTTGAGCAGCAAAGGAGGCTGAATCCCATCATGAAAGAAGTAGTGAAGAAAGAAGTCATAAAATTGCTGGATGCAGGCATCATTTTTCCTATTTCTGTCAGTAACTGGGTGAGCCCGGTTCAATGTGTACCCAAAAAGGGAGGGATGACCGTGATTGAGAA
>ML384209.1:0-38766 GCA_005239525.1 Nicotiana knightiana | reverse complement strand
AGGTAAGGATGATACACGATTTATTGAACATGTGTATCTAATAGATGGCTTGAAATATAGTCTAAGTGTATCACAACTATATGATAGAGGTAACCTGGTTGCTTTTACTTCCACAAAATGTTTTGTGATTAACCTGCTTACTGACAAGATTGTTTTGCAGGGAAAAAGAATCAATAACATATATTTCATAGACTTGTCCACACTGTCTGAAAATGAACTCACTTGTCTAAGTGTGTTGGACAGTGATCCCCTCCTGTGGCACAAACGACTTGGTCATGCGAGTCTAACTCAGCTTAACAAACTAGTCTCTAAGGACTTAGTGGTAGGACTTCCTAACATTAAGTTCAAGGAGGACAAAGTTTGTGAGGCATGTGCCAGGGGGAAGCAGGTAAGGTCCTCTTTCAAAAGTAAGAAAATAGTCAGTACCACCAGGACGTTGGAACTGGTTCATATGGATCTATGTGGTCCTATGAGAACTCTGAGTAGAGGTGGTAAGAGATATGTGATGGTGCTAGTTGATGATTATTCAAGGTTCACTTGGACCTTATTCCTGGCATCTAAGGATGAAGCATTTGATATGTTCACCTCATTTGTCAAGAAAACTCAAAATCAATTAGGACATCAACTAGCATCAATAAGATCTGACCATGGTACTGAATTTGAGAATACTAAGTTTGCTGAGTTCTGTGATGAACATGGTGTTAATAATAACTTTTCTGCTTCTAGAACCCCACAGCAAAATGGGGTTGTTGAAAAGAAAGACAGAACTCTGGAAGACATGGCAAGAACCATGCTCTTATCTAGCAAACTACCTCACAGCTTCTGGGCTGAAGCAATAAATATTTCTCGCTACATAATCAATAGATGCATGACTAGACCTCTGGTAGAGAANAAGTGATGAGGGAGTATTCTTTGGATATTTATCACATAGTAAAGCTTATAAAGTGTATAATAAAATAACTATGTGTGTACAAGAAAGTATACATGTTGTCTTTGATGAAACTAACATTCTTGCTGAGAGACAGGAACCTGAAGATGAGGAGCTTGGACTGGTAAGAAGCAGTGATCACATTGAAGCAAGCATGGAAGGTGGAACAGGTGATGGACCAGGTTCAACTACCCCAAGCATCATGACAGGGGGAATTCAACATATGCAACCTGGCCCTGATCTTGCTTCACAGCAACAAGACACCATGGAATCATCTAGGAATGAACAGCTGGTACTTAAACCACACAGATATCAGAGTTCTCACCCTCTTGAGAACATCATAACAGATTTGGCATCCGGAATCAAAACAAGATCATCCTTGAAAAATTTGTGTGCGTGTGATGCCTTTCTATCCATGATCGAACCAAAGAACATTGAGGAATCCCTACAAGATGCTGATTGGGTAAATGCCATGCAAGAAGAGCTGAATCAGTTTGAAAGAAGTCAAGTATGGCACTTGGTACCCAGGCCACTAGATAGATCAGTGATTGGCACCAAGTGGGTCTTCAGGAACAAGCTCGATGAGGATGGAACTGTTACAAGGAATAAGGCAAGATTAGTTGTTCAAGGGTATAGTCAAGAAGAAGGAATTGACTATGATGAGACCTTTGCCCCTGTGGCAAGACTGGAGGCAATCAGACTTCTTATAGCATTTGCTGCACACATGGAATTCACTCTTCATCAGATGGATGTTAAGAGTGCCTTTCTAAATGGCTATCTGAAGGAAGATGTATTTGTCAAGCAGCCTCCAGGGTTGAAAGAAAGGAGTCACCTGACCACGTATAAAAACTCGACAAGGATCTATATGGTCTCAAGCAGGCACCAAGATCTTGGTACGAACGATTATCGAAATTCCTGCTAGAACATGGGTACAAACGAGGAAAAATTGATAGTACCTTGTTCTTAAGGGAAAAGGGTAAGGATCTCCTGGTTGTGCAAATATGTATGGATGATATCATATTTGGGGCGACTTCCGAAAAATTGAGCAAGGAATTTGCTATGCTAATGGGAAGTGAGTTTGAGATGAGTATGATGGGTGAGCTAAACTTTTTCTTAGGCTTGCAAATTAAGCAAAACCCAAATGGAACAATGATCCACCAACAAAAGTATGTGAAAGAATTGCTCAAGAAGTTTAAAATGGAAGACTCAAAAGAAATAGACACTCCCATAGCCACAACTACAAAATTGGATGTGGATGAACCTGGTTCATCTGTTGATCAGAAGCTATACAGAGGGATGATTGGGTCTCTATTATATCTCACTGCCAGCAGACCTGATATTGTGTTCAGCGTGGGATTGTGTGCTAGGTTTCAGGCAAATCCAAAGGAGTCCCACCTCACTGCAGTAAAGAGAATTTTGAGATATTTGAAAGGCACCACTGATTTATGCCTTTGGTATCCTAAAGGTAGTAATTTTGACCTTGTAGGATATGCTGATGTTGATTATGCAGGATTCCTGGTTGACAGGAAAAGTATTTCAGGTACGGCTCACTTTCTGGGTTCATGCCTTGTGTCTTGGGCTACCAAGAAACAAAATTCAGTAGCCTTGTCTACTGCTGAGGCTGAATATGTGGCTGCAGCCTCATGCTGTGCCCAGTTGTTATGGATCAAGCAACAACTCATGGACTTTGGTATTGATATGGGATGCATTCCTATTTTTTGTGATAACACTAGTGCTATTAGTATGACGAAGAACCCGGTTCATCACAAAAGGACTAAGCACATAGATGTTAGACACCATTTCCTAAGGGATAACTATGAAAAAGGAATGATCTCCGTCGAATTTTGTGCTATTGATCATCAAATTGCTGATATATTCACTAAAGCACTTAGTAGGGAGAATTTTGAGAGAAACAAGCTGAAATTAGGGATGATTAAGATCACCTGATTGGAAAAAAAAATATTTTTATAAATGAATTTTTTTTTGGCTAAAAAATTTTAATTAGGTACTTAATCAGATTAATAATTGCTCAGCATCATGTCTTTATTGCCATACTCTTGTTCCAGGTATTAATATGATTCCCTGGATACTAATAATGTTTATCTATCTTTGTAAATTGAGGCAATTTAAAGATTTCTAACAGGATGAACCTGGTTGATCCATTCTGATTCATCTGACTGACAAGGTACGTACTCTTCTTCATATAGTAATTCAATTACAGCCACACATGAGCAGGATTCTATCTATATTTGATTCATTCCTAAGTCTTTGTACCAATCCATAAATGAACCCGTTCCAAGGAGTCACATCAACACTCAATTAGCCTAGAAATAGGGAACTCTCAACCGTCAAATCAATGACACTCCTACAACTATTAGACTTCCACTTGAATAAAGTTCTTGTCCGTTGTAAAATTAATGGCCAAATGTTATAAAGGCAATAATTACTCATCTCTTCATAAAGCTACCTTCAAACAAAGTTTAACTCATATTACACAACCCAAAACTTGCAACTCGTCCTTTTGTCCTAACAAAGCATAAAAATGTCTTCATCTCCACCAGCTTCTTCGTCTAATTCCTCACCAAATTGTGATTACGATGGAGGACATTCTGAATCTGTCTCCAATTCTCAATCTGTTTACAGCTCCGAATCACCAAAAATTCCATCATCCCCTGAAAACACACCCATTCTTGAACCCACTCCAAACCCTACTCCTGCCCCCAAGAATCGTCGTGTTAAAGTTCTTGCCCGGAAATCTGTTGCTTCTGGGGCTAGGGAAAAATTCTTGGAGGACCTTATTAAAGCAGACAAAAGTACTAAGTCAGATTCATCCAGTGAATCATTTAAATCAGCTAATGAGGAAGAAGCACCTGGTTCAACCAGTTCTGAAAAAGGTAATCTTGAAATCAATTCTGAACTTACTTCTGCTGATAAAAGATTCGTGTTGGTAGGGTCTATTATTGATGTCGAAATACCTGGAAGGAAGAAGGGTGGGAGAAAAGAAAGAATTCTTGAGAGAGAGGGATAAGAAGATGTGAGGGGATCTAGGGAGGATGGTGCCACGTTGGTTATCTGTGGTCCCATTCCTGAAACCATGGGAGAAAAAGTCACTGATTTAGGGGGAAGCATAGTTGAGGAAGCTGCAGCAGGTCTTGCAAGTCTGAAGAAAGGTACAGATGAACCTGGTTCATCGGGGGAAGAAACATTGGCTGAAAGGTTGAAAAAACTAGGGGAGTCTTATAACCCCAAGAGAAGAAGAAGTCAGAAACCCAAGAAGGCAACTCATCCAGTTCCTTCAAAGAAAAGGAAAATTTCTGAAGTTGTTGATGTTTCTGCTCCAAAAGTTAGAGCTACTCGTAGCACTGTGAGAGAAGAAGAAGAGAAATTAGAAAAGGCTCTGAAGGAGAGCAAGAAGAAGAGGGAAACAAATGGAAAAGCAAAAGTTGGAGAGCCTGTTGAGGCTATTGATATTGAAGATACTGGGTTGGACCTTGTCCAACAGGAGGAGAAACCTGCTCCAGGTGTGGCTGAGATACCAAAACCCACAAAGGCTAAGGCTTCTTCAAAGAAGTCAGCTAGGATGTCTGTCGCACCAACAAGATCTGTTAAGAAGACCAGGGCCCAGCCAAAGAGAGTGAAAATTATTTATAATGATGATGCAGACTGGAGTGGAGAGGAGAAGAGGAAATTGGAGTGGTGACTGACAGAGTTACCATGTTTGCAAAAAAAAAATACTAAAGGGTAAGCTGGTGAAGGATTTAGAGGAGCCTGGTTTGCAATATCTAATGGTAACTCTGGAAGTGCAAGGCTGGAAGGACCTGGTCCTTCGCATGGAAGGCAGGCTGGCAAGAGCTGAGTTGGTAGAGTTTATGGGGAATGCTAGTGTCAAGGAAGGCAGGGTCACGTCTATGGTCAAAGGAATTGAGGTTTCCTTTGATGTTAAAGAACTAGGTGTTATTCTTAACATACCAGCTGAGGGATATGAGGACTATACAAGGTAGAGATGGCCTTGTCTAGATGGGATGGCCTCAGCAATCAACATCACCAGGTTCTTTAGTGATAGTGAGAAGGAGATTGAACCCAGACCGGTTTACAAGAGTGAGATGAAGCCCGAGCACAAGCTACTTTTGAGTTCTTCATCAAGTTCCTACTTCCTAGACAAGAAATAAGGCACATGGCAAATTATATGGATCTTACTTTGATAGAATTCTTGTACAGGGGAAAGAAAATTAATTGGCCAGCTTTTATCACCCAACTCTTTGACTGAGTGGTGAACGGAACCAAAGCACACGCAATTCCTTATGGCTTCATTCTGACAGCAGTGCTTGCACATTTTGGGGTTCCACTAAGGAAGGCTGAGATGGCTACGGCCAAAGATTATTTTGGGAAGGAAACTTTGCTTACATGTGACTACAATGTCAATGTTCCTGTGGATGAACCTGGTTCATCTAGGAAGCAATCAGTCAACAGCAAAGTTAGAACTTTGGTGCAAGAAAACGAGATTAAGGATATGGAGATCCTTCGTTTGAAGTCTCGTGTGATTGAGGTTGAAGAAGAGCGGGATGCTCTTAGAGCTGAATTAGCAAAGGAGAAAGAAAAGAACGAGGGTGTTCTTCAACAGATGTTGTCTCTCCTACAATCCAAGTCCACAACCACCACTGCACCTTCCCATCCTTAGGCTTCTCAGAGCTTCCATAACCCATCTTAAGACCAGTTATCAGTTTCAGTTCTTTTTATTTTTATTTCTCATGGTTGGATTGTTTTTGTTTTTCTGTATGGAGGTTGATTATCGTTACTTATCAATGAATTTTGCTTTTATCTATTAACCTGTCTCAATTTTTGAGTTAGCTAACATTTATTGGTTTCTTGTGTTGATTAATCATGCTTTGCACATGCAGTTGCCTCAATGACCATGAGTAATAATTAATAAAACTGGTAAGTATCTCATTTTGCAAACTTTTCGATGATACCAAAAGGGGGAAGATATGTGCTGAACTTTTGCTGAACATTTCAAAATGTTTTTAAAGTGATATTTATAACCTAATGAACCTGGATTCTCTATGATTAATGCTTAAAACAATACAAAGTTCTTTGAAGTTTATACCNAGGTCCATCAGAGCACACATCTTGAACTAACTAGCTGGCACATGAACTGTATATGCTTAGGAGATGTTTTGAATATGAAATATCAATGAACCAAGAGATTGTCTCGTAATGCGAAAAGGTTACAAAATGATCTGATTAATTGAAGTCGAATTCAGAAAGGAAAGTAACAAAAGAAAGGAAGTTGAGTTTGGTTCAAATTAGTTCACCCAGGTAGAGTTGAACTAGAATTGGAAGACAATCTCAACGACTCACTCTATAAATACTTGATGTATTTCTGCTGGAATTCAACCCGCACAAAGCTGAAGTGAATCAAAGTCTGAAACCAAAACTCCCAGAGTTATTTTTTCTAGCAGAATCATTGTGCGATGAAAAGGCTACAGTTCAACTAGAAGAACCAGTTACATTTGATTGATTATTGAGTCTAGTTGATTGTAGTAGGAGTTTTTAATATTGTATCTTTCAGCTTTCATAGAAGCAATTGTAATAGGTGTGTATTGTTCAAGTTAGAGTTTACTTGAGGTGTGTAGAAATTATCTAGGGGTTAGTTACTACAAAGGGATTAGAGTTAGTCCTAGGATTACAAAAGATTTTATTTTGTAAGTCCGTTTGGCTCAGAGTTTTTAGTGAAGAGTTGAGGAAATCCTACTGAGGAGTAGGTCATGGTTTTTTTACCTTTTGAGCCAAGTGTTTTCCACGTAAAAATATCTGTGTTTTTACTTTATTGCTTTTCATTATTCCGCAACAGTAGTACTTGGAACACCAAGAAGAACCAGGTTCTTCTACTAAGACAGCACTCAAAAATTGGGTACCACACAAAGTAACCTATCTTCTTGTGTGGTATTGAAGTCTAAAACATCACCAGTACTTTGCAATCATGCTCTATGCTGCCATGTACACTTAGAGATCATGTTTATGGTAAACAATACTAAAATAAATTGTCGCTCTTGCATCTTCTGAAATCATGCTTAATGTTGTAATTGTTGTGCATTTAGAAATCCTGTTTAGGATTCTGTATATGCATCATTCTGCATCCCTATCTGTGCATTAGATATCATGTTTTAGGACTCATTCTCCGCCTAATTACAAATGCATGAAAAAGGACCTAAAACTGTTTCACCATGTCTCTAAACAATTAGTGATAGTTCTGCATTTGATGCAACACCTAAGTACAGCATGTTTAGGCAAAACAACTCAAACGGTTTCTTTAATAATCTGGGTAACTACTGAGCATTGTCATATGCCTAGGCAAGCCTTAGGTAATTAAAGTTGTCAAAACTAAAAATATGTCTATTTATGTATGCTGCTTAATTATCAACAGGATAAAATCAGTAAGTAAAACTGATTAAGACTTCCTCTCTGAGTTATGCAATAAATCTGTCTTTGTTATTATCATTTAGATACCATGTTTTAGGATCTGAATCAAAAGACCTTAACTGTGTACGAGTCGTGCTGCCTATTTGTATTACTTGTGGAGGTATACTTGTGCCTTTTCTCTGCTTTTCTATGTTTCCCATTAATTGCAGTCCTACATGTTCTTATACGTCGCCTTAGTATTTTTCCTTCAAACCTGAGGGTCTGCCTAGAACAACCCTTATAGGATAGAAGTCCTAAATTCCTCTGTTACTAATAGGAAGGGACGGGTAACAACATGCAATAGAGGTCGATACCAACACTCGATTTAGTTACTTTCACGGGGTGGGAAAGGGTAGAATATGGATATGATGACCGGTGCGCTAATACCACGTGTAGCCCCTCTTTGAGGAGTGATTACCGGGTACTATACTGATGTGATCCATATTGTTATAAACCTAGGATACCCTTTATATGCTTAGATCGTAATCCTTTCAAAATATAACCTTCTTTACTATATTTTTCAAACATCTACATGCTTAAGACTTAAATCCCCTCTTATTTGAGCCTTTGTTTGTTTGTTTTCTAAGCTGTACAAATTCACAAAAGCTGTTTGGCCGGGAACCACACTTGTGGATCCTGAAGGGTGCCTAACACCTTCCCCTTAGGATAATTTCAAGCCCTTATCATATCTCTGGTAACAACGTAGTTGTAAGTGAACCCCTTTGGTGTCCTGATGCACCTTTAAATATCGTTAGGTGGCGTCTCTCAAAAACACAAACCCCTTTCTCAAAAGGAAAGAGTTTTCCCAACCGAATGTCATAAACCCGATCTCCGCGAGGAAAGAGGGGGCGCGACAAGTCCAACCTATGGCCTTCTTTCTCCTTTGGAGTACTTTGAGTGCAGAATNAGTCCTTGTGGGTACGATATCTGGACTTAAAATCTTGTATTACTTGTCGACCACGTACACTTGCATGTGCATTGGGAAATCAACCAACAATCTACCTGCAATTGGGTTAGGCAAGAAGAAAGTATAACAGGTAAAGTACGAGAAGGACCCAAAAATTCATACCTGAGGTGTGGTGGAAGGGGCTTCAACTCCAAGGTAGGTGGCTCCTCGATTGAGGGCTTTGTCGAAGGAGTTTTCTGATTCTCCAAATCCAAAGATAGCTTGCGAGGTCCATAAGAATAAGAACCCATGCCTTGCAATGCATTGGTACACTCGATCAAACCATCCACCACAACATCATCATGATTCAATAAAACGGCTTCCACGAGATCTTCAACATTTGTCATTGAGCTTGTTTCATCAATTATGACCTCAGTGACAAGGTCCACAAATGAACACACCTCCGTGCTATTGATTTGCCTCATTGATTTGCAAAAATGGAAAACGGCCTTTTCATCACCCACCTGGAAGGTGAGCTCACCAGCCTCCACATCAACCAAGGACTTCCCCGTTGCAAGGAAATGTCTTCCCAAAATAATAGGTACTTCATAATCGACCTCACAATCCAATATCATAAAATCCGCAGGCAAGATGAATTTGTCGACCCGCACCAAAACATCATCAATGATTCCCAAGGGTCACTTCATAGTTCGATCTGCCATTTGAAGTCGCATGGAAGTTGCTCTATGTTGGCCAATTCCCAAGGTTTTAAAAATAGAATAAGGCATTAAATTGATACTAGCACCCAAGTCGCACAATGCCTTGGCAAAATCCGCACTACCAATAGTGCAAGGAATAGTGAAAGCTCCGGGATCCTCTAGTTTGGGTGCCATTGAGTGCACAATTGCACTCACTTGGTGGGTCATCTTGATTGTCTCGCACTCCATGGATATCTTCTTTGTGACCAAGTCTTTCATAAACTTGGCATACTTGGGCACTTATTCAAGTTCCTCAACTAATGGTACGTTGATGGACAAACTCTTCATTATATCTATGAACTTCTTGAATTGATTCTCCGTATTTTGCTTAGCCAATCTTTAAAGATATGGTGGAGGAGGTCTAGGCAATGGAATATTGACTTTTGTCACAAGCGGCTCGGGTATGTCAATTATGTGTTCCCTAGACGGGTTCACGTCATTTCAAAGCTTGTGAAATTTATCCCATTTGGACCTCAAGATTGCGGATGGAGGTAGTGTGGGAGGAAATTTGAGCATCCGAATCCACATTCCGTTCCATCATTTGTTTAAACATATGCTCGATCTGGCCCATGTCATTGCTTGAGGAGCTTTGACCTTGTGATTGATACAGGGGTGGATTGTTGGGTTGTTGATAAATCGGGGGCCTTTGAAAGCCCGACCCCCAATTTCCATTTCCACCCCAATTGTTATTGTTGTTCCCGTTCCAATTGTTGTTATTGCCTCCCCATTGTTGATTGTTGTTCCCTCAATTGCTAGAGTTGTTATTGTTGGTCCAATTACTTTGCCTTTGATTGCTCCAGTTTTGGTTGTTACTTTGATTGTTCCTTTGCCCTTCAAAATTGTTGGCATACATTACATCTTCATTTTGCTCATCATAGGAATCCTCTTGATTATACCCACTCACTCCTTGGTCACATTGGTCATTGTTGTTTTGAATTTGATTTCCACGAGGCCTTCGCTTGTTAACCAAAAGATTTACCCCCTCCATAGCATGCACTTGCTTTGACCCTTGTAATTGTTAAAGATGCGCCTTAGCAAGTTGATTCATGGTAGTGGTAAGCTCGGTAATAGCTTGCCCATGGTCTTGTAGCTCTTTGTGGAGATTTATCACACTTGGATCACCCTGGGGCACATTTGCCCGACTCTGCCATGCTGACGAAGTGTCAGCCATTTCATCCAAGATGTCACATGCCTCATTGTAAGATAGCTTCATAAAGTTTTCCCCAACGAGTTGACCCTAATTTGGAGTATTAATGCCCTGGTAAAAAGTCTGTTGTATCATGGCCTTTGTCATGTCATTGTTTGGGCATTCTTTGACCATAGTTCTGTAGAGTTCCCAAATATCGTGAAGGGGCTCATTTGGCTCTTGCTTGAATGCCAATATCTCATCTCTCAAAGCCGTCATGTGCCCGGGGGAGAAAAACTTGGCAATGAACTTATCTGCCAATTCATCCTATGTAGCGATAGAATGATTGGGGAGTCGTTCAAGCCAATCCAGTGCCTTACCTCGTAGAGAGAAAGTAAATATTCTGAGCCTCAAGGCATCCTCCGATACATTAGTTTGCTTGCTCCCCAAACATGTATCTACAAAGCCTTTTAAGTGCTTGTAGGCATTTTGACGGGGAGCTCCCGTGAAATACCCTCGTTGCTCTAGAAGTGTCAACATGACATTAGTGATTTGAAAGCTACCCGCCCGGATTCTGGGTGGGACAATTGCACTGGCATACCCCTCATTTGGAAGAACCCAAGGATCAACTCTTGGAGGAGGCGGGGAAGGGTCTGGAATATTATCATTGGGATTGGAATGTCGGCCTTGTCTTTGAGGTGGAGGAATTTGATGAAATTCCTCTTCCCCGTTATAATCTACCTCCTCCCCAGGTATAATATTTTCCAGATGATCATCCATAAGTACATGTATTTATTGAAACACACAAGTTAACAAACAAGAAGGAAAGAAAAACAATCTACACCACTACTCAAATAGATAGTCAACACCGTCTTAACTCCCCGGCAACGGCGCCAAAAAGTGATCTACGCCTACCTGTACCATTATTTAAGTAGCAAGGCATGGTCGAAGCAGCTTTTACCCGACAGGGTCGGGATCGATATCCATAGGGAGTTATGCAATGGGAATCGAGTTTCTACTTAATTTAGTGGTGTTTCATGTTCTTAATTGCTCTTCTAAACATGCATTGGTTTTGAATCTATTCTAAGGTTGAGTCTAAAAAGTAATATTATCTTACTAACTACAATATATTTTTGTGGATTTTTATCAAATGATTAAAGGCACTAGGGTTGCAACTTACTCCTAGGCAAGTGACCAATGGGATCTAAAATCTAGGATAAGCTTGTGAATTATGGGCAAATGACATAACCTCATACTAAAATACTCACCCAATACCTCTCGGTAATTTGGGTGACTTTGCCCGGATTGACTTTCTCAAGCCCAATTAGGTGTCTCAACAAATCAAATGAAATGGCTCAAGTCGGGTATCACTATCTCTAGTTTCTACCCTTTTATTGGGACTATCAATCTCTTGAGTTCACCCCAATACCTTGTTAGCCTATTTACCTAAACTTGGGTCATCTCTCTCAAGAATAACTCTAGTCAAAAAGGCATAAATTAGTATTTGCAACCACTAATTCAATTAATGAAGCATGAAATAGACTAAAAGTCATACACCCCATCACAAATTCATCCTAAAATAGAAGACATGTTAGTTACGCACACTAGGGTTAGGTCACAACCCTAGCTTGAGGGTCTAGCTACTTATTATCATGCAAGAAATTAAAATAGATGATGAAATTAAACCCATAAATGTTGATTACAAGAAGAAAATCTAAGAAGTATGGTAGAATCTAAACTAAAATTACTCAAAACAGAATAAAAACACTATTCACGAGCTCACTCTCTTGTCTGATGACCTAAAAATGAGAAAAAGTTATATTTATACTAAGCTGAAAATACTGGACAAAATTGCCCTAATGGAGATTTCGCTCCCAGCAGAATTCTAAGCGCTCCAGCGGATTGGCTTTCGCTGCAGCAGAATAACAACTGCTGCAGCATTTCTGGACCTGGGTACTTTCTGCATCTCTATTCCGCCCCAGCGAAATTTCACAGTGCTGCAGCGGTTCCTGAAAGCGGGACAGCATAATGATATCGTTGACCGTGCTATTATGAATAACTTCAGGTTGGCAAGTTTTTGATCTTAGGAATCCGCTCCCAGTGGATAATTGAACATTGCAGCGGTGAGGACAACGATGCAGCAGAATTTTTAGCGTGGGCAGCGGCTCAGATGGGTCTCAAAAGCAGAGTCTTTTGGAATTTATACCGGGACAGCGGATGGAATTCCGCTGCAGCGAAGTGACAACCGCTGCAGCGGAATATTGGCGTGGACAGCTGCTCAGCTGGGTCTCAAAAATTGTGTTATGGAATTTGTACCGGGACAGCGGATAGAATTCTGCTGCAACGAAGTGACAACCGCTGCAGTGGAATATTGGCGCTCTCAGAACTTCTACTAGGTTCTAGGCGAGTGCAAGTTTTTCTCCTCTTTGAGTTAGTTTTAGTCAACATCTTCAATTCAACTCAAATCATTCAATGTAAACAACTTGCATCAAATTTCGGGAGTATCTTAATGCAATTTTGCCTCAAAACCTAAGAAAGCGAGAGTAAATAATAGGTACAAATCCCTAGTTATCAATACCCCAACCTGTATATAATCAAACACAAGCATTACATGAAGGAGGATGTAGAGCATTGCCTCCAAAGCAAAATGAAGATTGTAGGATTTCATTCTTGTGTACATTTGCTCTAAGGTGATGTGCCTAATTTGTGGTGTGTCCTTCCTTGCATCTTGTAATAATTTTTGTCTACCTTCATGTACTAATTAATTAAATTATAATAATATTTAGAGAATTCTCAATATGTATTTGTGAGAAATATAAGTTTTTTAAATTAAATTAAAACTACTTGGCATAAAAGGAAAACAAATTTACTATCAAAATTCTCAGTTTTTTTAAAAGAATTAATATGGGACGTGGCGGGACGGGTTGAAACACATGAAAGTATGCTTTTGCGGGGAATTATGCTTTGCGGCGCGGGGCGGGGCGAGGCGGTTGAAAACATGAAATTATGCTTTGTAGGGCAGGGCGAGGTGGGTTGAAGTCTTCAGGGTTTTTTTATGAGTTTGCATCGTCCCATACTGCCTGCCATCCCTAATTGAAGTAACTACATTTTGTAAATTAAGTATAAAATAAAGTTTCAACAATTTTATCACATTATATTTTACCCACTTTAACAATATAGTTACCTTAATGAGTAAATTTTAGCACGGTGAGTCAACGGTATAGTGGTAACAATGATCCGCCCACAATACTTTAAGAGGTTTTTTCATAAATCATTATAGTTTAAAGCTTAGTAATTATAGCTTGTCTAATTATCATTTGTAGCTACTGTTTAATTGTTACCAGCTCGTATCACCAGTATTCAAATGCACAACAAATACAATATGTAGGTGAAGTAAAAAGGGGTTACACAAAGGATACAACTTGTGTTGACTGTACACATGGGTGTATACAAAGGATACAATCAATATAAATAGAAGAGTATACATAAAGGATACAACCTGTATCAAACAGTATTCGTATCGACTGTATTCATATGCGCAACGAATACAATCAAGGGCAATACGGAAATACAGAAAAATAAAATGCTCTTGCTGATAGTCGAACTCACCTCCGCTAACTAAGCATACATTCTAACCAACTGAGCTACGAGAGCTTGTTGCTCTCCTATTTCAGTTCAAAATAATTAACTCTTGTTTCATGGATTTGTTATAAAATTCAAATATAAATATGAATGGTAAATATAGTGTATATGTTTGATGTGTCGCCTAATTTTTCCCTACTTTAGCCATATCCACGCTAGACGTTTGGTCCATGATTAGAGGTCCAAATGAACTGATTAGTCACACGATTCAAGTTCGAAAGAAGTCCAACTAGTTTCAAAAAGAAACAAATGGCATGGTATGACAACTTAGGAAGAGAACTGGTAAAAAAAAACCTAGTTTTAGATATTGGTATCCTATAGCCCGACACTAAGATTTTCTTATCTTTAATTGGTATTTTATAGTAAAAATTATTTGTATGCAAAATCAAAAGAATCGTACAGTACTCTCGCTCCCATCTCTCCCTCTTTAACGTTTTTGTTCTCTTTCTTCCCCAGATTTCACTCCACATTATTCAACCCCCCAAATCTCTCTCTTCTACTCCGATAAATACTCTATCAGGTTTCCTCTTAATCTTTTTCTTGGATAATTCTTTACATCTAGAATCTTTTGTAGAATTTTCCATAGCATGTCAACATTCTTTTCAATTTGAAAGACGGGTAAAAATTCAATCTCTAAGAAATTAAAATCTAAAGCTACAATGGTCAAATCTTCATCTCTTCTGTTTTGGGGTTGTGATTTAGCCATGAATATTTTTATTCGACATTAGCTTAACCTTGATTATAGTTCACTCAATATATGGTTGTTTCTTCAATTCTGTGTTTAATTGCTTAATTGTCTGGCCAGCAGTTAGGCTCTATATACTATCTATGTTATGTTTGGGAAAGTTGTGTATAGATTAGAGAAGAATTGAAGAGAGCGCGATCTTAACCCTTCAGGGGAGCGGATTTGTGATTAGGATAGGAATATACCTAGTCACCGTGCCTAATTAAATATCATAATCTTAGTGTGTTCTAATAGATTAATTTCATAGGAATATAGGCATTAATCTATTGAGAATAGGCGAGTAGTGCTTTGGGAGAAGGCTATGAGAGCATTTATCGATTAATTAGCAACCATGAGTGAATTATATGAAAGGGGAGAGTTAATTAGAATTCAATACGAGTGGTGAATTGATCACAACCCTGGAATATTTGTCTTTATTGAATACACAACAATCAACTCGTTACTTGATAATTTAGTTATTACTTATAATTGTAGTTTAATATAATCATAATCTTGGACTTTGATTTTTACCGGATTTAATAAAAATTTCAGTGATTAGTGAGTAGTTTAATACAAGTCTCTGTGGGTTCGACACTCAACTTATCATTATATTACTTGTCGACCACGTATACTTGCGTGTGCGTTTGGGACCAACAAGTTTTTGGCGCTGTTGCCGGGGACTTGAATATAGATTACTTTCTAGTTTTTACTATAATTGTTTATTTCATCTAGTCTAACGTTACTTGATCGTTTCTCTAATATCAATAACTTTGATTGAATGCGTAGGGTCAGAAGCCAGAACAGACTTGATAGCTTTGACCCCGAACCTGAGAGAACATTTCACAGGAGGTTGAGGGAAGCAAAGGATACAGACAATATTCAGAACCTCGTTCAATTTCCTGTGAACATGGCAGAGGAACAACACATGGTTGTTTAGGAGGTAGCAATGCCCAGTATTGCTAATGTTACCTCCAACATCGCGAAGCACAGAATCACTGAGCACTTTAAGCTGAAATAGAGCATGATCCAGCTACTTCATGCAAACGGGCAGTTTATGGGTCTTCCACACGAGGATCCACAGCAGCACATTATGAACTTCTTGGAGATTAGTGATACTTATATCACTAACAGGGTCACGCCAGATTATGTGAGGCTCACACTTTTCCCATTCTCTCTGTTGGGCGAAGCAAAGCGATGGCTAAAGGCATAACCAACTAATTCCATTACAAAATGGAATGATTTGGCGAGAAAATTCCTGGCAAGGTTCTTCCCTTCAGGCAAGACTGCAAACATCAGAAGTGAGATAGTCTCCTTTAAACAGAAAGCGGGAGAATCTTTATATTCAGCATGGGAAAGGTTCAAGGGTCTACTCAGAGATTGTCCTCATCACAATCAAACAAACGAAGTGTTAGTTCACACTTTTATTGAGGGGATCCATCCCCAAACAAAAATTGTGGTAGATGCAGCAATTGGAGGTCAGGTATGGAGAAGAATTATGATGAAATATTTGCATTATTGAACAAATACTCCAAAAGCAATCCGGATTGGCAAGGAGAGATAGGTAGGAATACGATACAAAAATCACAAAGGGTTCTTGAATTAGATGTTGTCTCAGCCTTGTCAGCACAGATCTCTACGCTGACCAACCAAGTCAATCAGATGACCATGATCATTAACAAGCAACAAGCCCAGCCAGTGCAATAGATTCAGGTAGTTTGTGAAGTCTGTGGAGAGGGTCACATGAGCAATCTATGTCCAGCAAATCCAGAGTCTGTATATTTTGTGGGTAATGCAAATCGAGGCCAAACAAATCAGTATGGGGACACTTACAGTCCCATCTAGAGGAACCACCCAAATTTTTCTTGGGGTGGAAATCAAGGCAATCAGAATCAATATCGGCCTCAAGCACCTCAACAACAATACAGACCACCTCAGGCTGAACAACAAGCTAGCCTTGAAGAGATTATGAAGAGAATGATGGCCGACCAGCTAGTTCTCAATCAGAAATTAATGGCTATCAGCAGGCCCAAGCAGTAGCAATGAAAAATTTAGAACGCCAAATGGGACAACTTGCCAGTGCCCAAAATACCAGACCAGTAGGGGCTCTTCCTAGTGATACTGAGCCCAATCCTAAAGCTCAAGTCAATGCGATTACCTTGATAAATGGAAGAGTACTAGAAGAAGTTCCAAAGAAAAAGAGAATACAGCTCACCCTGAAGGAGAATTAGTTCCCAAGCCAGTTGAGGGGAATGAGAAATATAGTAAAAGGCCCGAGCCAGTAATTGAAACAAGGCCACCACCTCCATTTCCACAAAGACCGCAGAAGCAAAAAGATGATGCTAAGTACAATAGATTCCTAGATATGTTGAGCCAAGTGAGTGTGAATTTGCCTTTGGTGGAAATTTTTCAAGAAGTGCCTAAGTATGCAAGGTATCTCAGAGATAGTGTGGCAAACAAACGAAGACATACAGAGTTCGAAACAGTTGCACTTACTGAAGAGTGCAGTGCCAGGGTTCAGAGTAAACTTCCTCCTAAGTTGAAGGATCCTGGGAGTTTCAAAATTTCTTTGTCTTTTAGAAAACAAGAAGTTGGTAGAGCCCTATGTGATTTAGGGGCTAGTATAAATTTGATTCCCTCTTCTTTGTTCAACAAACTCGGATTGGGGGTGCTTAGACCTACCACAATCACTTTACAGTTAGCAGATAGGTCACTAGTTATGCCAGAAGGAATTATTGAGGATGTGTTAGTTTGAGTGGGAAAGTTTATTCTCACTGCTGACTTTATTGTTCTTGATTACGAGGCAGATGAGGAAGTGCCCATTATTTTGGGGCGACCATTCCTAGCTACTGGTGGAGAAATTATTGATGTGAGGGCAGGGAAGTTAAAAATGAGAGTTAACGATGAGCAGGCCACTTTTAATGTGTACAAGGCACTTAAACTCCCAAAGCATTATGAGGACATGTGCATGATTATTGTGGTCAACGTGAAGGGGATAGAGCAGAGTCCTTATGTGAATGGAAATGATCTAGAGGAGGTGGTGTTGCAAGCTGAGGGTGTAAAGATAATTGAGAAAAGAGCCAGAGATGAAAAAGGAGACATGTTAAGAGCATGCAAAAAGGCTAGGCTTCATGGGAGAAAGAAGAAGAGAAAGCGCCCAACCTGAGCAGAGTAGCAGAGTCGTGCCACGCCTATAAATAAGGCGTTTGTTGGGAGGCAACCTATCTTGTATATCTTTTATTTATTTATTTATTTTTAGTGCCGAGTTTTGTGTTGTTTTTATTTTGCAGAGTAGGGGAAGTCTGAGTACCCAAATTTGAAGCTGAGGAGAATGTTTGAGCTTAAGTGTGGGGTCATCCTGACTTTAAAGATTGAGAATCATGTCCGAGCTAGGCCCGAGAGGGTCTCAGGGAGTATTTCTCACCGTTGTTTTAATATTTTTCTTTGTGATCATGCATCGAGGACTATGCATAACATAAGTGTGGGGTGGGGAAACTGCTTTCTGAAGTGAAGTGTAATTGTATAAAATTAAGAAATGAAAATAAAAAATAAAAAAAATTGAAAAATCTCGAATTTTTCCCGACGATGGATCTGTTGGACAATTTTCTTAAGGGATAAAGTCCGATAAAAAAAATTCCATAAAGATTTTTTTTTTTTTAGGATAGTTAGGTAGTATCCCTTGATTTTTCTTTGGGCACCGGTTCTTTTCCAAGGGTGTAGCTTGAACCGGGCACTTTAAAAAAAAATTAGAGTAGTTAGGAAGAAACTGAGTAACTTAGAAATACCCTTTGACATGTTTGGTGCTGGCATATTAGGTTATGACATACATTCTGCTTTTCCTTGTATTTGGTTTGACTTGTGATGCCTAAGAAAAATTAAATAGCCTATTGTGTGACACCTTAGCTCAGTTGCTTGACTTGTATGCTACATAGTGTAATATTGCTTAATTCTCTCAATTTTGTGTGCTTGCTTGACTTGAGAGTTGAACAAAACCGTTGTGATTGAGTCATGTGCAATGTGTGAGTGAGGTTTAGTGATTTTCTATGCTATCCTGTGTAGTCTAGAACTTGCCCCGTATGTTAATTGAAGCGAAATTATAGGTTATGCTAATCTAGGAGATGACGTAGGCATTTTCTTTCTTGATCATGGATGTGCTTGTCACACTAAAATAAAAAAATTCTGTTGCTAGCCCCTTGAGCTTATAGACCTTTTCTTTGGCACCCACATTACAAGTCGTACCCCTATTTTGTTCTTAAATTGATATTTTTGCACCTTTACCTCCTAAGGCACTTAGTCGTTAAAAGAAGTAAGGTGAGATATTGGGGATTAGCTTTTGAGTGGAGCCATGAAAAGGCCTGTTAGTGCGCTAAAATTGAAATCAAAAGCCACTAGCCAATGAACTTTCATGTACGGGAGTGTGTGTAAAAAAAATATTGTTGTAAAAGAAAGTAGAGAAAAGTGATAGTGAAAGTATGTACAAAAAGATACACACCTCTAATTTTTATTAATTTGTGCTAGTGAAAATATAGAAGTGCTTAATTGAAAAAGGGCTATGTTGAATATGAGTTGTGGCAAAGGAATTGGTTGAGAAGAATATGTGTTGATTTGTGAAGCTAGTGTATTAAAGTGCTTAGGAGGGTTAGTCACTATTCCTAAATATATCCTGCCCGTTCCTTAGCCTACATTACAACCTTCAAAGTCCTAATTGATCCTAGACTTGGCTAGCTTAAATTAGTGGAGATCTACACTAAGGGCATGCTTATGGTACGACCACGGGATGCATATGAATTCTTTGTGAGAGTGAATGAATTTTTGTTCAATTGTGTGATGTCCTTAAATTATGTTCAAAAGCATATTTGAATGTGTGGACTAGTTATATTCACTCTTTTGTTGCTGGTGAGGGCACATGATATCTTGAGCAATTGGTAATGTTATAAACTTTCTTGTTGGGTGATTGCGTGAATTGAGAGAGCTTAGTGGTTACAAGTCAAATCTTTAGGTTTGGTGATTGCAAATAGGTTGTTGGTATGATTGAGTAAACTGTTATACTTGGGCATGTTTAAAGAAGGGGAAGAATGTAAAATTTTGTATGTTCATACTTGATTGCCGGTATCGATCATAGTCAAGGGGTAAGGTGTGTGATTGAAAAGTAAAATACTCCTTGATAATGAAATTTGTACGTGTTGAAGGGTAGTAGATTGTCCCATTACTCGAGGACGAGCAAGAGTCTAAGTGTGGGGTGTTGATGTTTAGCTTAAAGTATATATATATTCATGTATATCGCCTCATATTTTACTTTTTTCGTGAATTTTAGATGTTAATTGTGATGATTTATATTGATTTGTAGTGTTTTTATCTGTAGGAGTGATTTGGAAGCAATCAGGGACGAAACACACAAAACTAGAGCCAAAACGCAAAAATCGGACAAAACGGCAATTTTGGGCGCCACAGGCAGGGCTGGGCGCCACCTGTGGCGCTGGAGACAGAAACAATTTATGGGGCAGCGCCCTGGTGGGCGCCCGGCGCTACCCAGGGCGCCGGTGACGGGATTTTCTCCTATTTTGCCCGGGACACGGTTATTTCGGCCGTAGACCTACCCAACACGTATAAAAGCAAGTCTAAGCTTATTTTTGAGGGAATTCACGCCACTTTGGATGAGATATACACACGGAATTTCTAGGGAGCAGAGGATTCTCAGTTTCTTCATCTTTTCTAGTATTTACAATTGATTCAACACTTATGTAATTGTTTGATTTTAGCATGAGTGGCTAAACACCCATTGTTCTGGGGTTGTGATTTAGCCATGAATATTGTTATTCGACATTAGTTTAACCTTGATTATAGTTCACTCAATATATGGTTGTTTCTTCAATTCTGTATTTAATTGCTTAATTGTCTGGCTAGCAGTTAGGCTCTATATACTATCTATGTTATGCTTGGGAAAGTTGTATATAGATTAGAGAAGAATTGAAGAGAGCACGATCTTAACCCTTCAGGGGAGCGGATTTGTGGTTAGGATAGAATATACCTAGTCACCGTGCCTAATTAAATATCGTAATCTTAGTGCATTCTAATAGATTAATTTCATAGGAATATAGGCGTTAATCTATTGAGAATAGGCGAGTAGTGCTTCGGGAGAAGGCTATGAGAGAAATTATCGATTAACTAGCAACCATGAGTGAATTATATGAAAGGGGAGAGTTAATTAGAATTCAATACGAGTGGTGAATTGATCACACCCCTGGAATATTTGTCTTTATTGAATACACAACAATCAACTCGTTACTTGATAATTTAGTTATTACTTATAATTGTAGTTTAATATAATCATACTCTTGGATTTTGATTTTTACCGGATTGAATAACAATTTCAGTGATTAGTGAGTACTTTAATACAAGTCTCTGTGGGTTCGACACTTAACTTATCATTATATTACTTGTCGACCACGTATATTTGCGTGTGCGTTTGGGACCAACAGATTGAACGAGTGGGTGTGACTGAAATTGGTTGAAAATACCTAAAAGAGGCTATATACAAAATTTGAGCAAGATTAGAAGTTATTTAGATTGTTTCAGGTAATATATTAGACCTGAAAATCCAACTGCGACATGTGTATATCACATTGTATATCGTATACATCAGTGTATATCACATACAGGTTTTTAAGGACGTATATGTATATCTTTTTGTATGTCGTGTATACAACATAATTTTTATGGACGTCCGTGTATATCACATTGTATGTCGTATATATAATACAAATTTTCATAGATATACACAGATACAAATCATATACATGAGATATCACTGATGTACATAGAGATATACACGAGATACAATAGGGGATACACATGTGTAGTCGTCTTGAACTTGAGTTTTCAATCTGAAATGTGTTATACAAAGAAGGAGAAAGCAATTTTAATGTACTTTTTTTATATACACATTATTATTATGTTATACATTGTGATATACAAATAATATAATTATTAATATGTTATATATATTTGGATAAATAGATAAAAAAAAAACTAGAAAAATTATTAAAAAATAAATGGGAATTTTTTCAAATTCAACTTAAGGAAATGAAACCTAATTTCTAGGATAATAGTTGTCACTCCATGCCAAATCCCCTTGTTATAAGGTTTCAATTCCCATTTAAAAAATGATGAAAATTTATGGGCTTGTCAATGGTGTTCTAGATCTTTAGGCTTTTGCATTTATACCCGATTTTGGGGTCACAATTAAACTTATTCCGTAGTTAAAAAAAATAGTCCGAAGTGAAAAAATTGTACTTCAAAAGCACTTAAGGCCAAATAGGTCCGAACTGCAACTAATGGTTTCATGCACTTAAGGCTAATAAATATGAAATAAAAAATTGCACTTCAGATGCACTTAAGGCCAATAAGTTTGAAGTGAAAAATTGCACTTCAGATACACTTAAGCCAAAAAATCTGAAGTGCAACAAAAGTTTTCATTCACTTAAGGCCATTAAGTTTGAGTTGAAAATTTGCACTTCATATGCACTTAAGGTCAAATAGGTCTGAAGCGTAACCAATGGTTTAATGCACTTGAGGCCAATAAGTTTGAAGTGAAAAATTGGACTTCAGGTGCACTTAAGCCAAAAGGTCTGAAGTGCAACAAACGTTCTGATACACTTAAAGCCAGTAAGTCTGAAGTGAAAAATTACACTTCAGATGCACTTAAGGCCATAAGGTCTGAAGTGCAACCAACAATTTTTATGCACTTAAGGCCAAATAGGCCTGAAGTGCAAATTGCCCAGAAACAGAAATTTATTTTTCAAATTACAACAATCCAATATTCGATTTAATATCTAAATCTACTCCAAATGAACTCAAATTTAAAACGTAACCTCCAAATATCATCAGGAACAAATCCCAATTATCAATTTGTCAAAACAACAATAAATTTAATTAACCCATTCTGTAATTAAGAAAAAATAAGAAACCCTAAGCAATAGTAATAAATAAAACGTCATAATAGTTCACCAATATAAAATATCATAAACTACATTAAAAATATGTTCACATACACCATATAAAATCATTTTCACCCAAAGAAGAAGAGGGAGGAGGAGGAGGAGAAGAAAACGAAGGAGGAGAAAGAGGAGAAGAAAGAGGCCTAAAGTTGTTTATAAAGTGAGTACAAGTTAAAACATTTTTAAAAAAAAAATAGGTATAGGTTAAATGGGGCGACCAAACAGGGCCCGTGCAATTTTTACTTCCATATCCTTGTCAATATTGGACTATACTTGCACGCCTATACTAATGTCTTAGAAGTATTTTTTTATTTTTGATTCACAGATTAGTGGACGTATTTTGTGAATCCAAGAGCATAAAACTTTGGTCCACTAATTTTTGAAAGGGAGACTTTCATTACTAGTCAACTATTAGAAAGATAATACAAATGTCACGACCCAAAATCCACTAGTCGTGATGGCACCTAACCCAACTCTCTAGGTAAGCCAACTATCATCTACCCAGTTCAATAATATTCAACAGGACAATTTAATCAAAGAAATTACGTAAATCTTATACATTTTCCAAGGACTGGTAGTAGAAATCATGAGCTTCTACGAATAGAGTTTACAAAGCGGAAATGAAATAAATACATAGTCTGTTTAAAAAAAGTACATAAACAGAACTTTCAAATCTAAGGCTACCCCGAATAACAGGGACAGCTGCAACAGGGATGCAGGTACATTTTCAATTCCAGCAACCATTGAACACAACATCAGCAACAGCAGACATCTGCATGCAATGTGCAGAAGTGTAGTAGCAGTACAATCGACCCCATGTACTGAGTAAGTAACAAACCTAACCTTAGGTTGAAAGCAGTGACGAGCTATCACAAGGTCGGGTTTCATACCGGTATTCTACAGCAGTTCACAACAGCATAGCACAAGAAGTAAAGGGGTATCTCAGAAGTAAAAGGGCTCAGCCCGTTCACAGTTTCAGAAAAATAGGCATGCTTTTCAAATATTTTAGTGGAACTCAGTTCTTTTGCCGGAAATGCCAAAAATACAGGTAAGTTTGAAAACTGTGATTTGTCTCAAAATCTTTTCAACGATAAGTAAAAAATTTCATTTTTTTCTTTCCAAATATCAAGTGCAAAAACACCTCTTTTTACCCACATACCAATGTGTGTAAAAAGTCATGAATGGCGTGATACTATATAATATGAGGAAAAATGCATTTCTATGCATGTATGTCAAATGTGCATATCAAATGAATGCAACTCAGTGATAAAATCATGCAAGCTCTCAGAGCATCAATTCACTCAGTCCTCCCAATCACTCATATACAGCCTCTCGTGCAATATCACTCATATACAGCCCATCGGGCAAGCATCACTCAGTAGGTACATGCGCTCACTCGGGGCGTGTACATACTCCGGGGGGTCTCCTTCAGCTCAAGCGCTATATCAATCCAATCATGGCATACATCAATGAGGCCCTCGGCATATATCAAACATGATGCGGCGTGCATCCCTCTCCCGTAAATAAACATGTTGCAGCGTGCAACCCGATCCCATAAATAAACATGATGCGGCGTGCAGCCCGATCCTATAAATAAACCTCACAATCAGGCCCTCGGCCTCACTCAGTCATCAATCTCTCCAGACTCTCTCTCTCTCGGGCTCACAATGTCATAAAACTAGCCCAACTATGATGATGTGTTGTATCAATAAATAACAGCAGAGACCGAGATATGATATGCATATGAATGCGTATGACTGAGTATATAAAATAACGAAAGCAGATAACTCAACAACAGAAATGACCTCAATGAGTCCCAACAGTATCAACATAAATCTAAACATGATATCTAGCATGATTGACAGCTCAATTACTATATCACATGGTGAAAACACAAATATCAACAAAAGTAGGGCCACTATACAATGCCACGTGAACAACAGAGTCCCAATTCACAAGGTGAACACCCACACGCCCGTCACCTAGCATGTGCGTCACCTCAATATAAATCACATAACACGTAATACGGGGTTTCATACCCTCAGCACTAAGTTTAGAAGAGTTACTTACCTCGAACGAGCCATTACCAATACCGAGCAAGCCAAACGATGCTCCAAAAATGCCATCTCGCACGTTCCGACCTTCGAACGGATCGAAACTAACCAAAAACATACAAATGCATCAATTAATGTTAAAAGAACCAATCCCAAATGAAAAAGGTTAAATCTTGAATCAAAACCCGAAATTGGCCCAAAAGCCCAACCTGGGACCGTACCTCTCGACCCGACAAAACTCACAAAATACGACAACCCATTCAATTACGAGTCGAACCATACTAGTTTCACTCAAATCCGACTCCAGATCGGTGTTCAAAACCCAAAATTCATATTATGAAACTTTAGGCCAAAAAAACCCCCAATTTCCTCTTTAGAAATCATCAACCAAAAGCCAAAGTCAAAGATAGATTCATGGAATATAATCAAAACCAAGTAGATAACACTTACCCCAATCCTTGTGATGAAATTTGCTCCACAATCGCCTCAATCCGAGCTTGAAAATGTCAAAATGAAGCCAAAATCGCGAACTCTTGTATTTATCATTCTGCCCAGCACTTCCGCATTTGCGATCAAATTGTCGCACTTGCGACCACCGCATCTGCGGTCAAAACTTTACTTTTGCGACCACACTCACCAGTCGTCCCCATCGCACTTGCGGAACAATTTCCGATCCTGCGCACACGCAGGTGCTTTTTCCTTCGCATCTACGATGACCTCCAGCCAGGACTTCTTGTGCATCATGAAGAAAAATGATCTGAAATCGATCCGAAACACGCCCGAGCCCCTCGGGACCCCGTCCAATCATACCCACAAGTCACATAACATAATACAAACCTACTCGAGGCTTCCAAACACACATAAAAATATCGAAATGACGAATCACACCCCAAATCGAATCTATGAACTTTGAACTTTCAAATTTCCAAAACACGCGCCGAAACGTATCAAATCATCCCGGAATGAACTCAAAATTTTCACACAAGTCCCAAATAACATGACGAAGCTATACAAATTCTCGAAACCAAAATCTGAATCTGACATCCTCAAAGTCAACTTCTGGTCAAACTTATGAACTTTCCAAAGATCCCAATTTCCAATTTTTGCCAACTTGAGCCGAAACACTCTAGAAACATCCAAATGCAAATCCAGACATACATCGGAGTCCAAAATCACCATCCGTACCTAACGGAACCGTCAAAACTCCGTCCTGGGGTCAAATTCTTAAAAAGTCAAACGTGGTCAACTCTTTCAAATTTAAAGTTTCAACAATGAACTCATTCTTCCAAACCGATTCCGAATAAACTGAAACCCAAAACCAACGATCCGCATAATTCATAATACATCATACGGAGCTACTCATGCCCGCAAACTACCAAGCGAAGTGTGAATGCTCAAAACGACCGATCAGGTCGTTACAACAAAAGATTTGGTTAATGATTAACAAGTATGACGGTAAATATTTTTATATATAGCAGATTCCAATCAATTCAGATATGATAATAATAAATTTTGAGAAACATTCAAGCTACTACTAAATACACTCCTAATACTTTTTAGTATATTTTTGCTATATCTTCTATTGAAACCAATCCACTCCTAATACATTAAATGGTTAGAAACTAATTCATTCCATAACATAATATATTTTCCTATTTTTATGTTGAAAACATTCCTAAGTTTATAAAGTGGGTACAAGTTAAAACTTTTTGAAAAAATAGGTATAAGTTAATTCGGGGCGACCAAATAGGGCCCGTACAATTTTTATTTCTAGATCCCTGTCAATATTGGACTATACTTGCACGCCTATACTAATGTCTTGAAGTATGTTTACCCTAAGAATCGAGTAACAATTAGACTTATATTGTGGTTTTAAGAATATGTGATATTAATCCAATATCAATTGATAAACAAAGAATTAAATAGATAAATAAGACAATAAGGTAAATCAAACCAGTATGCGAGCAGAGTCTTGACCTCGATCCGAGACAATCTCGAGGTAGGGTAGTAATAACAGCAAAGAGTGGAACAACAATAATGAACAGTAAGTGAAGTAAGGAGAGTAACAAATGTATGAATTCTTATCAGTGAATAAAAATGATGGCGCTTACAAGTGAATGAGATCCCTCTTTATATAATAGAGAAATCCTAAATAATGTAAAATTCTAATTACGGAAGTAAATGCTACGATTGGAACCAATAACCGCTTTGATTTGATCTGTTCCGGGATTTTCGCTGTGATCTTCGACCGGTTACTGATATCTCACCATTCTGCTATTATGCCTTACTCAAAGTCACTCATGCTTGGTCTCAATTGTTGTCGGCCTCGATCTCAACGGACAATTCGATCTCCACGCTTGATGTCCTATCTTCAAGCTCGAGCTCGAGTCCGACCCAATACGAGGCTACCCTCGGGGCAACTCCACTGCCTCGTTCAGACAACAAAATTGGGTATGCCCGATTTTGACCG
Source organism: Nicotiana knightiana (assembly GCA_005239525.1). NCBI lineage: Eukaryota > Viridiplantae > Streptophyta > Magnoliopsida > Solanales > Solanaceae > Nicotiana > Nicotiana knightiana. Next base: position 11,725 of record ML384209.1, on the reverse strand, counting down.
TATATAGATAGTCCCCTCATTTTTTGGAGTGTAACGAGAAGAAACGAACTTGAGACTTTGATTTAATACCTCGATCAATTATGACATCAACCTCATGACGTAAGTGACAGAAGCGATTGAAGTGTCGTGTATGCATAGTTCCCAAGGTCATTAATTAATGCCAGTTGATGGTCGGCCACCAATGTTTTCAAATAGTCAAGTGGCTATTATAGATAGATCATCTTCATAATCTTCTCAAACTTTACTTTCAAAACTTCTTCTAATCTCCAAAAGCTCTTTTACTCCATTCAAGCTCATCAACTTTGTCAGTTTTCGTTCGCCAATCTCTTCTTAAAACAAAAGTTCTGCCTTCTTCTTTATTAGACCTCATATAACAATGGAAAAAACATCAAAAACCGTTCCTCTAAATGAAAAGGCCTCCTCATCGCGGCCAACCGGTGACAAAATGTCGGTGGAGCCACGCATCGAGGAGTGCATTCCTGGGCCATGCGAACTTACTTTTGACTTTAAAGTCAAAAAACCCTCTTCAGTTCCTAGTCGGTGCAAGCCCATGTCAAGATACATATGCTCGATAGCTGAAGGCGATCTCGAGCAGGTGAAAAAAGATTGCCACTGGGAAAATAAAGAAGTGGTGATTCCTACCCACGAGGAGGATATTACCACTCATGTGAAGGGGTTCTTAAGTGTGTATAGTTACCCTTTCACAATGGGTCCCATCGATCCCGTCATAATCGACTTCTGCTACTAATACCGCATAACCCTAGTCCAAATCCACCCTTCTTTTTGGAGCATTGTTATTTTGCTCTGATTCTTCACGAGCAAGATCGAGGGGATGTATTTTACCCTCGATCATCTCATTAGGCTATACAGCCCCTGTCTTTATCGAGGCGGATTAATAAGGCTTCAACGCCAGGCCACGAAGGTGCTGTTCTCGAGCATAGACGAGAACAAAGATCGAGGATGGATGTGCCGGTTTGTCCGAGTCAGGACTTCTGACTTAATCCCGGCCGAGAACATGCCATTCCCCGAAGAATGGAACACGAAGCGTAAGTACATACCCATTGATAGCGTTTGATGATTGTTTTGATTCTTTTACCCTTTCTCATCTATATTCTTCCTCATGGTGCAACGACCCATTGGTTTCCCGCAGCAATCCCGAAACTTGTAGGGTGGGTTCGAAAACTGGCCTCGACCTCTTCGTATGTTGAGCGCTCGTGGCGCAATTTGACCAAGGGTCGGTGGGAGGCCAAAAATCATGGTAAGTTCCTCTTCATGTGTTTGATGTTTTCATGTGAAATGCTTTATTCTAACTTGATTTCCTCCCATACAGGTCTTAGAGACAAAATCGTCATGAGGCCGCCTCCACCCGGGGAAGAGGAGGTCCCGAAACCGACCAAAGATAAGAAAAGGAGAAGGGCCTCGCCTCCTGATACTCCAAAGCCTAGGAAAAGCAAGGCTCAAAAGTCAAAGACTGATACCGCCGTTCTGCCAGCTGACGTAGTCCAAAACCTATGAGAGAAAGACGAGGAGGGAGAAGATGCCTACTGGTGGCTCGGAAGAGGGGAAGCGTCGAAGCTTCAAAAATAACTAAGTCGGTGACGGTCGAGGAGGCTTATCTTCGGACCGAGAATATCTCGTAGGATGATCCGAGCAGAGTCCCCGAGTCATCGGGTGTTGATGATGCCTCCCGCCATGATGAGCAACTGGCGGGCGTGCCCGAAGGGTCCAATTCCGAGGCCCTTCAAATAGGAGAAAGTTCCCCAAGTGACTTGCTTGACGCAATTAATATTGACGACTCGCTGCTCGGCCCCACGTATTCTGAAGGGCAATTTCGGGATGCTCAGTCTGTGGGGACCCTTGATGTGGGGACGGCCCACGAAAGGGATGACATATTTTGTGGCTGCTTCCCGGGGGTCGATGATGTTCCTGACCTGGATGCATCGATCATTTTTTATGAGGCCCAATGAATTATGAACCAAGTTTCAGGCCCCATTATCATGTTTGCGTTTGTTTTTTATTTCTTTATGTCTGACTTCCTTCCTTTCTGCACAAGTTGTGGTGCTCTATCGAGAAGCGTCTTCCAAATACCGAGCTGAGCTGACCCGGTGTGAGGCTGATCTCAAAAAACTCACGGAGGAGAGAGAGACGCCTTCAAACTCTTCTATGTGCAAAAAGAAGAGGAGATCAGGGGCCTTCGAGCCGAATTGGCAAGAGCTCATCAAGATCAGACCGATATCATCGAGCGGGTAACATAAATATTTGGGAGCCTGTTATGTATTAACTTGATATTGGCGACTAACACTTTGATTTTGCAGGTTCAGCAGAAGGCCTAATTGGTTGAGCAGCTTCGCGAGGAGGCTAAGATGAAAGAGGCAGAGACTTTAAGGTGGAAGCAACACATGGACCGTCTCGCTCGGAGAAAGATACGGTTCGGGCCCAGTTGTCTTCGATTGAGCGTCAACTCCAAATTGTGAAGGAGGAGAGCTTGGCCCGATCCAAGAAAATTGAAGATCTCGAGACTTGGTTGGCTGCTGAGCTGGCAAGGGCTACATCCGAGGCGGAGGTGCTCGTGGCCTCCTACCGAGCCAATGCTGAAGTTGCTAACGCTCGGTCAAAGGAAATTTCTGATGCTGCTGAGGTTAGATTATTTGTGTTGTCGAGCATGCTAGGCACCAGTCTCTGAGAGAGAATCTTGAGGAGGTACATACTCGTGGCTTCGACCTCACGGATGATATCAAAAATGCAAATAGGTTGGAGGACGAGGCCGGGGCTTTGCTTTCGGATGATGAAGATTTCGCGAGTGGATCCGAGAGCGGAGAAGATAAAGGTGAATATCCCGAAGATGCGGCTCCCTAGGCTGACTAGGAACTTAGGATTTTTTCTCCTTTTGTTTTTGGATTTTTGTGTAATACCATGTGTGGTCTTTGTAAATATTTTGCATGTATTAAAGAACTCTTTTCTTTCTGTTTTGTCTCTGATTTCTGTTTCATGATAAACTTTGTTTTGCCTTTATTTTGTGAAAATTTTGTTGCAATCGGGTCGCCGCAACCTCTATAATTGAGTGTGAACTAGCTCAAACTTAGAGTAGAATAAACATTGGTTAATGATTACTAGTCGACTATTAGAAAGATAATACAAAAGAATACCATTGGTTAATGATTAACAAGTATGACAGTAAAATATTTTAAGACATAGCAGATTCCAATCAAGATAATAATATGTCGAACAACATTCAAGTTATTACTAAATACACTCCTAATACTTTTTAATATCCTTTTGCTATATCTTCTATTGAAACCAATCCATTCCTAATACATTTAAATGGTTAGAAACTAATTCATCCCATAACGTAATATATTTTCCTATTTTTATGTTGAATACTTCCCATAACTAATTTTCTACTTTCCATACATTGGATATTTTTACGAGGAGAAATAATATAAACATAATTATAGTGAAACTACATATCGTATATTCCGAAAGAAATAAAACACATATATTTTGTGAAAAATATAATGTATATTTGATATATATACACACACACATGATAAATTCAGTGGCGGCTCAACGAAGTTGGTGGCCTAAAGCCAAATTGTATTAAGGGTCCTGTTTCACAAAATTTATGTAACAATGAAAAACAAAATCTTATGTTTTAATCAATGAAAACATGAGAAAATAGCTAAATCAAAGAAACAGAGTTTGGAATTGGAAAGAGAAATCTCAAAGTCATGTAAAAGAAAGGAGGAAAAATTAGAACGGTTGAGGACAATAAATAAACTACTAACAGGACGGAAATTTAATGCTCTTTACTCACTCATCTGTGCATTCTTAACTAAATAAACAAATATTTAAACTTGGACTCTTAAGAGTAATCGCATAAGATATATAATACATAATAATATAGTATAATATTTATGGGCCCTCTAGAATTTGGGGCCCAAGGCAATGGCTTGAGCAGCCTTACCCTCCAGCCGGCCCTGGATAAATCATGTATTTTCTATAGTGTTTAGCTCAGTAAAATTTTTTTAAAAAATAAATAAATATATATATATATATATATTATTATTATAAAAGCATAAATACAATGCTAGTTTACAAAAATATTCTTACAATACTAAGCATAATAACTCATTATAATGAAAGAATATAATTGAAATTTTAGACATTAATCTTATAATCCTATTAATTTTAGGGTATACATGTATACTATATGTTAGCCATGTAAACCAATTACCTTTATTAGGAACACGTAGTCATGTAAACATATTACCTTTTGGATCCTAAATTCCTTCTTAATCCTATTACTTGTCAGACATAGACATACTTCTTTGTTGACCAAGTATACCTATAATCCTATTCATGTTTGAACACCAACGATAATATGTACTCATATTAATTTAAATTACTTGATTTCCTTTCCCTTTTTTGTTGGAGCTATATTTTCAATTTTGTTTGAGAACGTATTATATGAATTCATTCAAAAAAATATGGAGGACCAAACACTTCTAATAAAGTCACTTATTCCATATTCTCCATCATAAACTTTTTTAAGGAGTATTTATTTTTATTAAAATTGACATACTTTGGAATTTAAGTTATTTACTGTTCATTAATAATTAATAGAAGTGCCCTCTATTCTGTGTCTATCTATATCTATCTATATGTATATTATTATAAAAGCACGAATACTTTGTAGGTTTATAAAAATAACCTTATAATATTAAACATAATAACTTATAATAAAAGGAGATAACCGGAGTTCTAGATATTAGCCTTATAATCCTATTAGTTTTAGGACACAATACTATACATTAGGAATCATATTAGTATAATTACTTTTGGGCGGTCAAATTTATATAAAATTGAACAAGTAAATATCTTTAGTCATGTAATCATATTACTTTTAGGATATACTTCTTAAAAATTTCCATTACTAATTTAATTCGAAAACATATTATAATGTCCTATTACTAATTTAACTTGAGAATGTATTATATTGTCCAAAACTATTTAGAAAAAGGAGAGTTTATTTTATAATAAAAGCATAAATACAATATTATATACCAAAATATCCCTAAAATATTAAGTGAAAGAACTCATAGGAAAGGACATAACTGCAGTAACCTATTTTTTGGACTACAATACTTTCTTTGCTAATTTTTAATATTTAAGATTTTAAAATTAATAAAATTTTATCTATTAAATTTTTATTAAAAATATGTAGGAAGGTTTAATAAATCAATTTCATAAGAATTAATCCTCTGTATTGGCAATACATTGCTACTCCATAATGTCCAATACCAAAAAAAATAATATTAAATAGACTGCATAAAGAGTTGAAATTGAGAAGAAAAAAATACCCCCATGATAATATATTTTTATATTATATTTAAACTATTTCCCTACTCAAAAAAAAATTTTGAAAAATATCCAATTATTAAACAATAACTAAGAAAATGTTTAAGAATATAAATGTGTGAAAAGGAGAAAAAAATTGATTGATAAGAGTCAATACCACTAATGATTCTACAAACATAAAGATCTCAAAATGAAATGTCATATCAATCTTTTACGCTTTGAAAATAAAATTTATAGTGGATAAGATTATAATTAAGATTAAATATTCAACATAATAGATGGACTAATATTAAGATCTGAATCAACATAGAATTAAAAAAAATTATGTTAAAACCAAATAATTAAATATTTTAATTAATTATTTAGCAAGAGAATCCAATACAATTATTTTTAATTTATCATGTGAGTAAAATTCTTATTCAAGTTAAAAAAAATCTTAGAATACATAAATTTATTCAATAAAAGAGCATTAGAACATAAAGTAAAGAAGTTAGTATATTATTAAGAATCAAAGTGCTATAAAAGTGACTGAGGAAGCACAATCAAAGTAAAATCCTAATCAAGAACAAGCTTTCAAAACTATATTATAAAGAGTAGATTCTGGTATAACGATATTATTCTTTGTAGATGCCTCCGAGGGGATCAAAATAATAAATATTCTATTGTCATGCATTACTTGCAAATATCATATCAAGAGGCATGACACTGTTAGCAATAATAGTAAGTGGTGTACCAACAATTTTATTGTGACGCCACCTACTTTAGATTTGATATACCGCTTCAAACAACTTAAATAACCATCACAAATATATCAAAGAATAATCCTCTTATAAGGAAAGCAAAATTGATAATATGTGATGAAGTACTTATCGCAAAGCGTCAAATGATCGAACTAATTGTTCAGAGTTCTTATTAATGAACCGTTTGGTGGGAAATCAATGGATTGCGAGGCGATTCTGTTAAGTACAACCAGTAGTTCCAAATCGACAAAAGCAGATACTGTAAAAGCTAGCTTGCCAAAGTTATACTTCTGCCTCAAATGAAAAAGATTCAACTGACAAGAAATATAAAGTAAGAACCAGTATTCAGTGTCTTCTTGCTTCGTGTCGGAAACGAAGAAGAGCATCCAATAAAAGATGATTTGATTTTTCCTGAACACTTGGTTATCAATCCTAATGATAATAGTAGTGCATTTAATAAGAAAAATATTTCTATCATTAGATTAAAACGCAATTTGTGCAAATCACATGATAGAATTAAATATCTTAGCTAGCAGAAATGAATATGTTGATCAACTAAATAAAATATTGATTGCAACATTTTATAATAAAAATAAAATATTTTTTCAGTTTTTGACTCAACAGAAAATGATACCAATAATTACTACTAAGAAGAATATTTAAATACTTTAATACCAAATGGCCTTCAACCATGTTTGTTATCAAGTTTATTATTTCTTACATATGTTAGTGTCATCGCAAATATAATAGACTAAGTTAAAATTGATCTTCCTTTGTACATAGGTTAATTTGAAAAAAATATGTTCGTTATGCTACTGAAAATCTTAGTTACACCGAGTAACTTATGTAATAACACACAAATGGTATATAAAATTTTTGACAATATTATACATGCAAAAATTATGATATTGGTCAATGTGCTTCTAAGTATATTCTTATCCATGAATTCAACTTTCGTCTTCCGAAACTAAAGAATATCCTTTTAAATTTGTGTGAAAATAATTTTTAGTATGTTTATTTTTTGTAAATATTACAAATAAAGCACAAGAACAAGCATCCTAAATATTGAACTATTTTTACCACAATATGTTTTCTTGCACGAACAACTGTAAATTGTACTTTCAAGAAGGATATCGAGATCGACAACAAGAGTTTTGGTTAAGGCAGAGCAACCAAAACAGAAGGAGGAAACATACACAAAAAAAATATTGTGTACAAAGAAGTGTTCGTTAAGATATCATCACATTAAATCCTCTTAAACCACAATACTTAATTATCTAACTAACATGACAAAATTGATCATTTGTGTAATTTTTGATGATGTCCTTTTATTTTAGATTCGTATTATGTTAATGTAATAATATTTTTCGGCATTTAAATGATTGTTGAATTTTATTATACATGAAATTTTTCTCATTAGTTAATATTTTTATTCCTTCATATAAATAAATGTTTAAATCATTATGTGTGATTATTAACGTGCAACACACGTTTATAGATACTAGTATATATATATAATGACATCCCTTCAGTTCTTGATAAGTTTATTTGCTATGTTTTGACTTCCCTTAATGAAAATTCTGGCTCCGCCACTGTTCTTGTAATCCGACTCTTCCTCGGACCTTGCACATAATCGGAGCTTAGTACACCGGGCTGCACTTTTACACCTATCTTGAAATGCACTCCTATCTTGAAATGCGTGACTTGCCTTTACCTCAATGAAAAGTGATTAATGTCTTCCTATACCTATTCAAGATTGTGATTAGTCCTTTTGCTAGCATATTTCTATCTATTTGATTTTCAACTTTGTGCACTGATTTATGTTTTCTATTTTGGCGTTCTTCATATACTCCAATATTTTTACTTGAATCGTACGAGTCATTCTTCATGTATTTTAACTTAACTAGTATTAAGTCCGTGATTTATAACTGGAAATTGTTTGATCGATTTGAATTGTAGTTGTAACTGTAAATACAAGTATTGGAGTATCATAAAATATTCAGCCCATATTTGCTTTTATCTTTAACTCTAGCAAATTTTTTGGTTTTCTTAGCTTATATGGTGCAAAATTGCTAATAATAAACTCAAAGCGGTTTATATCGGGAGAAATTCAAAAATCGCCAGATTTACAAGCGGTCATTCAAAAATAGCCGTAGTTTCAAAAATAATCGAAATTTAGCCAGTTTTCATGTTAAGATAAATCTGAACGAAAATACTGTTCAAAATCCGGAAAATACTCCAGCATAATATACTGGAACTCCAGTATAATATACTAGAGTTCTCCAGTATATTATATTGGATTTCTAATATAATATACCGGTCCAGCATAATATGCTGGAAGTTCATACACAGGTGCTCCATTCTCCAGTATATTATGTTGGAACTTTCCCCGTGTTGGAGTTCCAGCATAATATACTGGAAGTTCATACACAGGTGTACCGATCTCTAGTATATTATGCTGGAATTTTTCGTGTTGCAGCAAAATAGTAATTATTTTTCAATGGATTTGCAAAAGGCTATTTTGAATGACCAGTCTGAAAAGTGGCTAGTCCACGCTACTTTTACGTTTATATCACGCAGAAAACATAGCACACACTAGAAGACCTTTTATTGGTTTATTTTCTCATAGATATATTTTCAAAGGGAAGCAGTTACATTATTAGTACGTAATATGCCAACACACACACACACAAATTCTCAAGTTCCATATATAGTAGGTTCATAACTTCAGTAGTCAATAGCTAGCCATGGCTAAAATCTGCTTCTTATTTATTAATGTCATATACTCCCTAGTTACTACTAGGAACTTCACTCTCTTCCTTCTCATAAGCCAGGCTGCTACTTACCAAACCTGCATAAAAGAATTTTTACACTATTAGTTCAATTTAGCTTGTTATAACAGATTTATGTTTAATTTTTTAGACATAATTTAGTTTTACTTACTGCGGACAGTTAGCTGTAGTTATTTAGCAGCGACGCTCATCGTCACTGCTGTCGCTACAGTCGCTGCCACTGCCGCTGCCGTAACCACCCTTTCTCCTACGGTGTTGTTTCTTGTAAGTGGTGCAACCAGAAGAGCCCATTCCGTACCCACCATGTCCATGATGTCCCTCATGTTTCTTTCCAAAGCCCATAACATGGCCCAAAGCGCCTGAGCCCATTCCACTGAACCCGGGTTTCTGCATGTGAGTGTTGTGGCCCGTGCCGTAGCCCATCATTCCATGAGTGTTGTGGCCCGACCCGTAGCCCATTTTACCATGGTTTGATCCATGGCCCATCATTGGCCCACATGGGTTAGTGCTACCGTATCCGTTACCTAGTCCATGTTTAGCACCATAACCCGTCATTCCAGGGTTGGTTTCGTGACACTTTTCTTTCTCGTAGTAAGATTGTTGGTAACCAGAGTTGGAGTAGTTAGTTGGTTTTTGGTAAGTGCCTGAGGATTTCTCATAGTAATCGAACTCCTTACCTTGTTCTTTGTAGCATTGCATTGAGGCCATGGTTAATGAATTTTTTGGACGTTTGAGATAAAGTGTTTTGTTTGTTTTTTTGGCTAGCTTGAGGAAAATGAAGAGGGGATGATAGGTATTTATACAAGTTATAGCTTAGTGGGATTCTCTCATTTCCTCCATTATTTGATGATATTTTTGGATCTTTTACTTTTCCTCTTGTAAATTTTCAAGAGCCAAAAAGAACTTATTCTTGTGGGATAATATGGATGAATATGATAGAGATATATTCCTATCCTTGTTTAGTTTATATTTATTTTGAACGGTAGGAAATCAATGCCGTACCACATAGGCTCAAACGTGGACCTTTTATCGAAAAATTATATTAGGTATATATATATTATTACACAGGCGGACCCAGGATTTGAGCACGACGAGGACACCATTGTATATTAATCACTAGCGATAAAATTCGTTGTGCAACTCTTTGATAACTTAGTGATTATGATAACTTATCATCCAAGTATTATTAAAAAAAATTATAATGTTCTAGAGAAAGAGAGATTTCTTCGCAAAATAGGTGCTATGGAAAGAGAAGGAATAAAATCAATTAAGTAGACTATTGTGTATTAGTACTAACTATAAATAAATTCAAAAAAAAAGATAAAAGTAAAAAATAAAGCAATTTGCTATTAAATATAAATTACATTGTATTCAAAGAACCAAAATATTAATTAAGTTGAGTATTATATATTAGTCCTAAATTATAGTTGAATTCAAAAAAAAAAAAAAGATAAAGCAATTTGCTATTAAATATAAATTACATTGTACTCAAAAATAAAAATAGAAAGGAGGAGAAAAAAGTTGAACGTGGGTTTCGAACCTACGTTACCAGCAAAAAGTGCCTAAATCAACCAATTATCTCATCTGCCTCTTTATTTCTGGAGGCACATTTAAAATATTTAAGGGGTCGCATATAAATGTATAAATATATATATACAAGCTTTTTACTGAGGCTATCGGGGTCACGTGACCCCTCAATCCACCAAGTAGGTTCGCCTATGATACTATATATAAAAAAAAAATTGTGCAACGTATATAAGTTAAATGATTACTTTTTATGAATATATATTAAATCGTTTTATCTAAACTATATAAGTGGTATTTATTTTCGAGAAGAAAAAAATCAGCTAACTTACATGTAAGTCAAGTCAAGAATAGTACTACATTTGCCACTTGTTTCGTCGAATATTTTGTAAGTGTTTGATTTAACCTTAGCTTGAGAGAATATGTATTGTGTCTTATTTGTTATGTGTTAGTATAATGTGCAACGTATAGGTGTGGTGACGAATATTTATACGTAGGTGTCAAGCATTACTTGAGTTTAATTTGATAAATTTTCATGTTGGTGGTATTTCTTGGTATTGATCATTGTTGAGTATTGGTTCAAGTTGAGAATTATTACGTGAAGTTAAGTAACTAAGTGAGATTGGTTATAGATGTTTCCCTTGCAGGGATGATATTGATTCTACTATTGGCTCCTTTGCCGGGACATTATGGCTTTTATTATTATTGTACTGTTGATTTTTCTTGCCTGATTGTTGTTATTGATTTATTTGAGTGAGGAAGAGTGTTAAATCACGAAGGGTGATGTCGTGCCATTTCATTTGATTTATGGTGAGGATGAGTGTTAAAGCACGAAGGATGATGCCGTGTATGATATTGCGAGGATGAGCGTAAAAGCACGAAGGGTGATGTCGTGCCATATTATGAACTTAAAAGCACGAAGGGTGATGTCGTGCCATTTCTATTGAATTATGGTGAGGATGAGAGTAAAAGCACGAAGGGTGATACCGTACATTCTATTTATTGTTTGGTGAGGATGAGAGTAAAAGCACAAAGGATGATGTCGTGCACTTATTTTCTTTGTGTTACTATTTTTGTAGTTTAAGTTGATATTTGATTTGTTGCTCTACCCCATTATTCCCATTAATTGATACTCTCTCCCCTCAGCATGTTTTCCCCTTACTTATTTGGCATCTAGTTGCTTATTCCTTGTTATTATTATTGTTTCGTTTCGTACATGATTACACTGCACAGGTTTATTTGGTTGTCGTGTGATGTGTGGCTAGAATTCGTGATTTTAAGCATTATATACCTCGCATTTTATGTGCTTTA
>MDKJ01301729.1:0-50197 GCA_005239525.1 Nicotiana knightiana | reverse complement strand
CCAGGGGCTGCCTGGCCTTATAGGGTAAACGCCCCCCTAACGCCAGGTAGGGTCAGGCTTTAGAGGGCAAACGCCCGGCTATCGCCGGGTGTCTCCTTTTACGTATTTTCAACTTATTTGCATCCCTTTAGCTCCGTTTCCATCTCCAATTCACCTACATATAAAATAAACTCCATTAAGCACATAACAAGTGTATTTTTATCATTAAAGCATCTCAAATGTAAGGTATATTACATATTAAACTATGCATTATAGCCTCGCATCAATGAGTCAATATATAAAATTTGAGAAGGATTGGAGGTGATTTAGACTGATTTTGTATCAAAATTTGTAGTTAAAATCGAGTTCAAAAAATTCTTCTGCGACACATTTATCAAACATGTATCTCACACACATGTATACATGCATATACATATGATACACATTTGATACAAATATTATATATATATATATATATATATGATACATATATGATACACAATGTAATATACATATCATCTTTTTCCATGTTCATCTTCTACTTTGAATCTTCAATTCAAACCACTTCAAAACTCTACCAAATCATCCCAAAATTGAGAATTAAACTCTTTAAGATATTTCTAATCTATTCCAACAAAACCCACTCAAAAGAAAGTAAAAAATCGATATTTCTTAGCTACATAATTGATTAACATTGATAATATGTGTGATGATCCAAAGGGTCATCTTATACATTAAGACTGCATTCCAAGCTAATTATCCTTAAAAGATTCATTTTAATTACCTCGATTTACGTGCGCAGTCCGGGCGTGAAACCGGAAAGCTTTTATGTGAAAAAAATGAGAAATAGAAATTTTTGAAATTTAAAATTTAGTTTTAGTTGACTTTGTTCAACGTCTTTAGTAAACGGACCCGGATCTGTGTTTCGACAATCCCGGAAGGTCCGCAGTAAAATATGGAACATGGGGGTATGCCCGGAACTGAATTTCAATGTTCCTAGCCTTAGAAATTAATATTTGAAAGAAATTATTTTGCTGGATTTTAATGAAATAAAGAAATGAATTAATATCCGAAACCGTTGGTATCGAGCCTGTATTTTGGTTCCAGAGCTCGATACAGGTTTGTTATGATGTTTACATTATATCTGTGAAATTTGGTAAGAATCGGAGTTGATTTGACGTGATTCGGACGTACGGTTGAGAAATAGTGAAAGTTGAGTGTTCTTGAGAAAAATGATGAGTTTTGAGGTTAAATCCATAGTTTTAAATATTATTTTCATGATTTGATCGCACAAGCAAGTATGTATGATGTTTCTAGACTTGCATGCATGTTTGGTTTAGAGCCCCGAGGGCTCAGGTGAGTTTCAGGTAGGCTTCAGGATGTTTTTAAACTTGTAAAATCTGTTGGTGCACCAGTTCTGGTGTGCCCGCACCTGCGAGCCTTTGGCCACAGGTGCGACCAAGCATGGGTTCTCCCTTTTCCGCAGGTGCGGACCCTTGTGCGCAGGTGCACGACCGCAGAAGCAGTAATGGAACCGCAGGTGCGACCCCAAGCTGCCCAGCTCTTTTCCGCAGAAGCGGCAGCCTTTCCGCACGTGCGAGGGTCGGGCAGTGAGTTCATATTAATTAGAACTCCAACTTTTTCTTCTTATTTTTCACAAGGATAGAAGGCCTAGGGCGATTTTCTCAAGGCTTTTTCTTCCAAAATTATAGGTAAGTGTTCATTAACTCTTTCTTTTCAATTATCCAATGTTTTTCATTACTATCCAATCCAAAATCAAGAATTTTCATGGTAGAAATTTAGGGTTTGGGGAAAATTAAGAATTTTTTTAAATTTTGAGGTCGAATTTCGAAACTAATTGCATATTCGGGCTCGGGGATAAATGGATACGCGAAATTTGGTCCGAACCCCGAGTTTGGACCAAGCGGGCCCAGGGTCGGGTTTTAACTTTTTTTTAATAAAAAACTTAGGAAAATAATGATTTTTATGTAAAGTTAGTTCCTTTAGCATAAATTAATGATATTAAACTAATTATGATTAGATTCGAGCGGGTTAGAGGCAAATTCGAAAAGAAAAGCGGTAATTGAACAGTGAGTGATTTGCGAGATTGAGGTAAGTTCTTGGTTTAACCTTGATTTGAGGGAATAGAAATCCCCACTTAAATGCTATGTGAATTCGCATGTGTATGGTGTATAGGTGAGGTGACGAGTATCTATGCACCACCAAATTGTCTGTTAAACATGATCCCTTTCCCGGTTTCCAATTCTTTTCTTCCGGACTTAATTGTTTCATGATCATTGAGGTTTATATGTCTATTTGGATTTGTAAATTTGTTGTTAAGTATTGCTTCGAGTATTTTGGAAGTGTTGACTGTTTTTTTGGTTTTGTTGTGTTAGATAAGGATTGAGATGGTTGCCAGTGTTACGATATGTATATAAATTCCGGTTGGCTTCGTTATGAAATGATAATTGATGAAGTTTATGAGTTTTACAGCTTCTGTTTGCAATTGTTGATATAAAAATATTGTGAAAAGGTTGGCCTGAATTGTGAAAGTTTTTATGAATAAACTGATATGATATGTCTGGTGGGAGCGGATTGCACGCCGCAACAAGGAGTTATAAGGGTGGACAGGTGGAATCGGGTTGCACGCCGCAACATGAGAAATAAGGATGATATATATATAGGGAGGAGCAATAAGGGTGAACAAGTGGGAGCGGGTTGGGTGCCGCAACAAAGAACGATAAGGGTGAATATTTATGTTTTACTAATTTTCAAAAATAAGGATTTGGAAAACTCAGGTTTTTGTTAAAAAGGTTTTCATACTCTGATTTTTATTGTGATTTAAATTGAAACTTAGAAAAATTGAGAAGTTGATTATGACTGATATCTGAAGAGAGTTATCAAAGTTGTTTCTTTTATTTATTATTGCAAGTTACTGGTTATCGAGTTTATTATTATTGTTTCTTTCTTGCTTTATTATATATATTGTTTATAGGTTAGGTAGTTAATGCCCCGCCGTAGCCTCGTCACTACTTCGTCGAGGTTAGGCTCGGCACTTACTCAGTACATGAGGTCGGTTGTACTGATACTACACTCTGCACTCTTTTGTGCAAATCCAGGTACTGGCCAGAGTTAGGAGATCTTAGTAGCTGAGCAGTTTCGTTCGGTGACACGAAGTAGATCTGCTGGCATCCGCAGATTCCTGGAGTCTTCTCTTATAGACGATGTTTTATTTCTTTCAGAACAGAGATATATTCTTTCAGCCCATTATTTGTAGTATTCTTAGTGGTTTGTGAATTATGACACCAGATTCTAGGTAGTCTTATAGTTATATATTTCGTTCGTGGTTCGGCTCATTTATTCGTTCATTATTTTATCCGTGAATTTATGCATTTGAATTAATAAAGTTAGTTTATTTCTGTATTGTCCTGTTGTAGTTAAATAAAATTTAATAGAAATTAATTAAATAAGTTCTAATATTGACTTGCCTAGTAAGTGTAGTATTAGGTACCATCACAATTTTTAAGGTTAGAAATTTGAGTCGTGATAATATGTTATGAATCGACTAAATTTTGTACTAATTTACTTATGGACCGACATAACCGGTAAAATCTCTAAATTGAGCTACCACTGAATATATGTTTAACTCAACTTTCCCAACTTAGATGAATCGGACGTATTTTTAGAAAATTTGCACAAATTACAGCTCAAACAACACATTGCACTCACGTGCCTGTAATTTCTAGTTTATACCCGCATAACTAATATTTTTTGGAACAGTATTCAATACACTTATACATTATTAAATAATATTTATACACCAATATAAATATTATATTTATCTTTGTATAAAAGTGTATAATAGTGTATAAATATATATAATTATTGTATAAAAGTATATAACAATATATACAAGTTTATGAACATAGCTAGCTAGAGTGACAAACTTCTTTCAATGTTTTTCAGCTGCCATTTTGTTCAAAAGCAGTCTAAATCTTCATAAAATGCTTAAAATTTTGTAGACCACCTCCTTAGGCTATCTTCAACAAGTTTAAATAACACTAATCAAATTTTTCACAAAATCATATTCGAAAATCAAACTTATGTCTTCAAATTTGTTCAATAATGGTGGGTAACCTTAATTTCTAATACGATTTTCACTACCTAAATCTTAGATACCAGTTTCTAACTATGATTTGAGCTCCAAACACAACAATATATTAGAGTTTGTCAACTAACAATCAATATGACTCACCAATTTCAGATTCAACTTTGGAGGTATGAACTAAAAAATTTCAACAATGAAGATTTTGAGAGTTTCTCCTCCTGATCTGAATCGGAATGCAAAACAATGATGAATACATTGCTTGTATGCAAAAACAAGGATAAATTTGGGAAGAAATTAGACAAAACATATCTAAAATCCAAGCAAAAAGAAGAGATTATAAGAGAAAAGGAGTAACAAATGCTTTGTTAATGGGTGAAAAATATTTCCAATTATACGCAAAATAAGCTAAATTAGGTATGATCTGAAAATATGGACCAATTATGGTTATAAACTTGGTCCAAGTGATATGGAGAATAAAACTTCCGATTATCTATGAGCTATATTTGGCATCCTAGGTTTTAGCAGAAACTTCAAACAGAGCTTCTAAAGGACATTTTACACTTCCAAATTACGAGTCATTCCTCCTACTCCACCCAAAAAAGTATATTTTACTAGATTGGGATGGATGAATCCTTTTGTTGTGCTACTTTAGAAACGTGTTACAGCTTAAAAAATACGACTAAAAGACAACGAATTACTATTAATAATCAAAGCAAACAATCTTTTAGGAAAGTGACAATATACATATATCTTCACTCACTTATCTCTTCAAATTAAATATTAGGATTACCTAATATTTTCCATTTAGAGCCACATGGCTAAACTGCTGTCATATCCAGATTAAGCAAAAGTACAGTACGTAGAAAATGGGAATCAATCTTGTTGGCCATTATAAAACAGTCAAAATCAATATTGCAATTCTTTAATTTTTGAGAATAATTTTTTTTACTAGAGTATACCTTAGTAAGACGTTTATCGAACTTGGCAAAGGAAAAAGAAAAAGAATATTGCCATTTCTTGATACATAACCAAATGGAGAAGTGGAATAATCTCGGCCATCTATAAAACAGTGAAAATCAAAATGGGTTTTACTGTAGATCCTTATGAGTCGAATATATCTATGTACATGTTTACCCTTAAAATCGGATAACAATTAAATTTATAATTGATTTTAAGGATATGTGATTTCATCTAATACAAATTGATAAATATAATAATTAATGCTCGAAATTGACTGTAAAATAAAGCAAACCAATATAAAGTGGAACTTGGCCCTCGAGCAAGAACGCCCTTGAACCGGCTGAGTGTATAATTAAGAAATATGAACAAAATTGAGGAACAAGAGAGCTAAAGAGAAAAGTGAATTGTATTGCTTTGTTATGCGAGAATCAGATGATTACAAATGATTAGAACCCCCCTTTGTATAGTAGAGGAATTTCACTTATGGTACAATTCTAAATACAGAAAGAAATCTCATGATTGACTAAATAACCGTTCTTGATTTGATTCGTGCCGAGATTTCCGCCACGATTCTTGCCCGGTCACGGATATCTCGACTTTCCGTTAGTAGGCTTTCTTTGGTTTCGCTCGATGCCTATCCTGTTTGGTCTCGATCTTGGCTGGTCTCGGTCTCGATTGGTAGAATCCCGAGCTTGGTACCGCACCTTCATATCTCGGCCTGATATAGCACGGGACCAATCCTCGGCCTACCATCCTGGTCTTGATTAATCAAACAAAATCGGGTGAGCCCGATTTTGGCCGTATACAGATAGTCTCTTCATTTTTTGGAGTGAAATGACAAGAAACGATCGAGCCTCTGAACTTCACCCCGATTTGTCATGACGTCACCACCGTGACGTAACCGACAGAGGTGACCGAAACGTCCCGTCGGTTCAGTTCCCCAGGTATTTAATAAGCGTCGGTTGATGGTCTACCATTACCAGCTTTGAACCGTCGCCGTGAAACCAATAAATAGGTCATTTTCCATTCTTTCAAACTTTACTATCAATCTCTTCTACTCTAATCTTTAAAGTTCTTTGCATTCTTCAAGCTTCTTATCTTCAAGTCTCTGAGTTCTATTGTTTGTTCCTTCTAAAACACCAAATAACACAATCTCAATTCTTCTTTGCCCTAAAAAATTAAAATGGCTAATACGTCTAAAATCGTTCCACAGAAAGAAACCGCCTCCTCATCTCGGTCGGCCGGCGAGAAAACAAGGGCGGAGCCACTGCTTGAGGAGTTTGTTCCTGGGGGATGTGTTATTAGTTCCTACTTCAAAGTCGAGAAGACATCATCGGTACCCGATCGATCCGAACCGATATCGAGATACATATGCTCGATATCAAAAAGCTTCCTTGAACAAGTGAAGAAGGACGGCAAATGGAGAAACAAAAAAGTCGTGATACCGGCCCAGAAGAAGCGATCACGACCCACGTGGAAGGGTTCTTGAGTGTTTACACTTACCCTTTCACGTTGGGTCCCCTCGATCCGGTCATCATAGACTTATGCAAGAGGTATCAAGTAACCCTCGTCCAAATTCACCCCTCCTTTTGGAGGATTGTGATACTACTCCGTTTCTTTGTGAGCAAGATCGACGAGCTTCCATTCACCCTCGATCATCTAATAAGGTTGTACATCCCTCGACTTTATCGAGGTGGGCTAATAAAGCTCCAATGACGAGCCACCAGAACACTCATCTCGAGCATAGACGAGGACAGAGACTGGGGTTGGATGGGGCGGTTCGTCCAACTGAAGACCACAAACCGGATTCCCCCTGAGAGCATGCCATTTCCCGAGAGATGGAATATGAAATGTGACTCCATTTTTTATTTATGTTTGTTGTTTTTTCTTCATCATCTTCTCTTATCAGCTGCTGCTTGGATGCCGGGTGCGGTTCCTCATCTCGAGAGTTGGGTTAGGAGCTTGGTCTCGACATCAACACATACTGAGCGCGCATGGCGCGACTTATCAAAAAGCTGATGGGAAGCGAAGAATCATGGTAAGCCTTATTCCCGTCTTTAATGATTTGGTCACTATTAGAGCATTCTTTCGAGCTTACTCAGTCTTGGAAAAGATGCGACTATGAGGCCCCCGTTCGGTGATGAAGAAGCCTCACTCCCTATCTTGAAGCCGGCAAAGGAGATCAAGAGAAAAAGGACCTCGACCTCCGAGGGGTAAGAGCCCACAAAGAGAGCGACTCGTAAGCCTAAGAAGCATATTATCCCCCTGTCTGTGGAGTCATCCCAACTTCTAAGGGAGGAAGAAAAATAAGAAGAAGAAGAACTAATACCGAGGTTCAAAATGCCATTGTACCGGTAGAAGTTAGAAATGTTCTACCCCGACCTGATAGGGTCCAAGAGGGGGATTCAGTCGAAGTCCTCGAGCCGACTGAAGTTGAAGGTGCCTCACCTTGGGGTGAGAGGGCAACAAAAGTAGCTGTGGAGGCCAGGCTCGAGGCTTCTCGAGACAGAGAGAACGCCCCAAGAGATCCACTTGGGGCAATAGAAATCGGAGACACCTCATCGTTTCCTTCGTTCTCCGAGGAAATGATTCGGGATTCTTGGGCCGTAAAGACTTCTCACATAGAAGGA
This sequence comes from Nicotiana knightiana, assembly GCA_005239525.1. Lineage (NCBI taxonomy): Eukaryota > Viridiplantae > Streptophyta > Magnoliopsida > Solanales > Solanaceae > Nicotiana > Nicotiana knightiana. The sequence continues at coordinate 42,520 of MDKJ01301729.1, read as the reverse complement.
ATCCATTGAGAGGAGGACCTTTTCTGAGGTTATTTTGTTGGGGTCGATAATATCACTGGCCTGAGCGACTTAGAGGTACCGAGGAAGAGCTCGGGCGGAGCTTCCTGAAGTTTCAGACTGACCAGCCAGTTTCCGGCCCCTAGTGTCGATCCTGGGTGAAAACAAACGATTATCATTTCGGTCCTGGAGGATGCACGAGTTATTGCAGCTCCCATAGAGGTGGCTAGTTATCTTCTGAGTTTGGTTATGGAAGAAGACCAAGCTCTGATGGACGAGGTCGGAGCACCTTGTCTCTTTAACGAGGCCCAACAAGCTCTGAACCGGGTAAGCCCTAACTCGCTTTGTCAATATCCATTTTATACTTGAGTTTTTCTCTTCTTGTCTAATTCTTTCTTTTCTATTTTTGTAGGCCTCTGTGCTTCATCATGAAGCTTTCTTTAGGTCTTGAGGGGCACTGAGCCGATATGAGGCCGAAATTCGAGGGATCACTAAGGAGAAAGACGCCCTCAAGCTTCTCAGTGAGCAAAGAGAAGAGGAAGCAAAGGGCTTTGGAGCTGAGCTAGTTGCGACTCAGAAAGAACAAAGCAACCTGGTCAAGCAGGTAATAAGAATCTTAGAAGTTTATGACATCGATTCGGGCATGACGGCTAACAAATCGATCCCACATGTCCAGCAAAAGCTCGTGATAATCAGGAAACTTCGTGAGGAAGTAGATGCGGTGAAGGCGGAGACCGTAGCATGGAAGAAAAGCATGGATCGTCTTGCCTCAGAAAAGAAGGCTGCTCGAGCTCAACTATCCTCGGCTGAAATCCAACTCCAAAGCATGAAAGAGAAGAACTTGGTGCAATCCAAGAAAATTGAGGAGTTCCAGACTCGGTTGGATTGAGCAACCTCCGATCGAGAGAAGCTGGTTATAGAACTTACAGTGGTCAAATATGAGGTTGAGACGGCCAAGACCTATGCTGAGGCAATTGTGGCTGTCTACCTATCCGATTCTGAAGCCGCCCAAGCTCGAGCAAAGGAAGTTTCCAAAGTTGCTCAGGTTCGAGCACATTGAGTTGCTGAACATGCCAAGTGCCAGTCTCGAAGGGAGACTTTTGAGGAGATCCCCGCTCGTGGTTTTGATCTTACTGCCGAGATCAAAAATACAAAAGATCTTGAAGCTGAAGCCAAAGCGTTGGCCTCTCCTAATGATGATGATTCCGGTAGCATGAGCGAGTCCTAGAGTGGAGAAGACCCCGAGGGTGAAGATGTTGCTCCTGGAGAAGATTAGGCACTTAAGATCTGTATCTTTCTTTTATGCTTCTTTTTTGGATTTTTGTATAGAATTCCGATCGAACTTTTTGTAAATAACTTTTTGATATATATAAAAAAAAATTTCCTTTCTGTCTTGTCTTGTGAAAATTTTCTTCATTTATGAAATTGCATTCTAAAGTCCGGGGTTTAAGTAATTCGATCGAAACCAAACTACCATAGCCTTTATGATCGAGTGAGTGCTTGCTCGAACTCGAGGTGATGTAACCCTTAGGTTTTTGTTTGGGCGAGGACGGTCTCTCAAACTCAAATCTAAAGTATCCCTTAGGCTTTTTGTACTAGGCTGATATGACCTTTGTAAAAAGGAAATGTTTATGGCTTTCTCCCCTTTTTCGGCTCGGAAAAGTTTTTCTTCATTTGTGTTTGTAAAATCTGTAATGCCTTAGCATGAAATAAGGAATTGTTCGAGAGTTCGAACAATTTTGTACTCATTAGAGTTTCCAAGGCTCGATATTATCGAAGCCCATTATGATTTTGCTGAGGGTAGCCTCTTTATCCGGTTTATGGAAAAAATTCGAAGGCCTATTTTATTACGGAATTCGGACATCTCCGAATTGTGTTAATTTGGCCGTAGACTTTAAAATTCAGGACTTGCCTCTAGGTCTTATTTTCTCATTTCACTTCGAGCTTGCCCGAAGTGTTAGTCCCCGGGTGGGGTGGCCGTGACCTATCGAGGGTTGCCTTTAAGGACTTATGATCTCGAAGTTTCAATAATTCGATCTCGTTTATTTTTTCGGACGCAGTCCCTGAGCGTGGGGGTAGTTGTTCGAACTCTAGTTATGGTCAGCACTTAAGCCTGTTTAAACAATAGACCGATAATATGAAATTGTAAAGTAGAATTTTTTTCTAAGGCATGAGATATCGGCAAGGAAAAATACTTCTCTTAATAAATGATATTCATGCATGCATGTAAGGTGTCAGGGATCGAGCAACCTATATGGGCACGGTTGATTCGACCATTTGGCCCTTACAAAATTTACCTATCGAGACCCTGTTGTCACGAAGTAATTTCCTTGCAACAAAGTTGATATTCAAGGGCAATGACCCCCAATATTCGTGGTCGACTGTAAAGAAGCCTCGGATACTGTTGAATTGTTCTAAGTTAGCACGATAAATGGTTTCCTCATTAAAAACCTCACCGGAAAAATCATTTGGGAAAAAACCGGTCTAAGGGAAAATAAGAGCAACGTGTGCTTTCAGACCTAAAGACTTCGTGTTGAAAAGTCCATCACTGTTCCTGATCGAACACCTGCAACAGTTAGTTTAAAATATAAATAAAAATGGAAAGGACGTACCTTAACAATATTATTGTTTCAGGAGCGATATGTTCGAATTGCTCGGCAGTTGTTCGCCGTTCATATTGTCGAGCTTGTAATATCCTTTTTTGATGATTTCGAGGACTGATACGGTCCTTCCCAGTTCGGACCCAGTTTTCCTTCATTTGGATTTCGGGTGTTGAGGGTAACTTTTCTTAGCACCAAGTCCCCGATGTTAAAATGTCGAAGATTGGCTCTTCGATTATAGTACCTTTCGATCCCCTGCTTTTGTGTGGCCAATCAAACAAGGGCTTCGCGTCTTTCGTCCAACAATTCTATGCTCGTATTCATGGCCTCGTGATTCGATTCCTCTGTTGCATATCAGAACCTCATGTTAGGCTCTCAAACCTTGACCGGGATAAGGGCTTCAGCACCATAGAATAACGAGAATGGAGTTGCTCCCGTACTAGACTTCGATGTTGTGCGGTATGACCAAAGAACCTCGGTAAGTATCTCTCTTCACTTTCCTTTGGTGTCAGACAACCGCTTCTTAAGATTTTTAATAATGGTTTTGTTGGTAGATTCGGCTTGTACGTTCCCGCTGGGGTGATAAGGTGTCGATAAAATTCTATTGATCTTGTGATGTTCGAGAAATTTAGTTACTTTACTGCCGATGAATTGCTTTCCATTATCATATACGATCTCGGCAGGCCTCCCGAATCGACATATAATGTGGTCCCAAATGAAGTCTATGACTTTCTTTTCTCTGACTTTCTCTAAAGCCTGTGCTTTAACCCACTTAGAAAAATAGTCAGTCATAAACAAAATAAACTGAGCTTTACCTGGGGCCGACGGAAGAAGGCCTACGATGTCCATTCCCAATTTCATGAATTTCCATGGGGATAAGACCGAATGGAGGTGCTCTCCGGGATGGTGAATCATTGACGCGTACCTTTGACATTTGTCGCATTTTCGAACGAACTCCTTTGAATCTTTCTCCATGTCGATCCATTAATAACCTGCTCTGATTACTTTGTGGACCAATGACTCAGCACCAGAATGATTTTCACAAGTGTCTTGTGAACCTCTCGTAGGACGTAGTCGATATCTCCCGATCCCAAACATATTGCCAATGGTGAACGTCCTTCTAAACAATGTTCCATCCTTGGACAAAGTGAACTGTGCTGCCTTCGTACGTAGAGCTCTGGATTCCTTCGAATCTGATGGAAGTTTCCCATTTTTAAGTACTCAGTGTACTTGTTTCTCCAGTCCCATGTCAGACTAATGGAGTTTATTTTGGCATGGCCTTCTTCGATCAACGATCTCATGAGTTTTACGACAGTCCCCAAGTTGAGTTCGCCGTCTTCGACCGATGACCCTAAGTTTGCAAGAGCGTCGGCCTTGCTGTTATGTTCTCGAGGTACATGTTGTAAGGTCCATTCTTTAAATCGATGTAGAGTTACCTGTAGCTTATGCAAGTACCTTTGCATTCGATCTTATCGGACTTCGAAAGTCCTGTTGACTTGGTTTACCACGAGGAGGGAATCACATTTGGCCTCGATGACCTCTGGTCCCACACTTTTAGCCAACTCGAGACCTGCAATCATGGCCTCATACTCGGCCTCATCGTTAGTTAATTTCGAAGTCCAGATAGATTGTCTAATAATATTACCCGTGGGTGGTTTCAGAACAATACCCAGCCCGGACCCCTTCGCGTTCGAAGCATCGTCCGTGAAGAGGGTCCACACCCTCGATGATGTACCCAATTTTAATAACAGTTCTCTTTCGACCTCGGGTACGAGGGCTGGCGTGAAGTCGGCCAAGACTTGAGACTTGATGGCCGTTCGAGGTTGATACTCAATATTGTACCCACTGATCTCAACAGCCCATTTGGCCAACCGACCCGAAAGTTCGGGGTTGTGCAAAATTTTGCGAAGAGGATAGGTTGTTACAACACATGTTGGATGACATTGGGAATACGGTTTTAATTTCATAGAGGCGCATATTAAAACAAGCACTAATTTGTCTAAGTGTGCATATCATGTTTCGGCCTCACCTAAGGTTTGACTAATATAATAAACAGCGAATTGCGTACTTTGTTCCTCTCGAACTAGGACTCCACTTACTGCTATTTTCGAGACTACCAAGTACAAGTAGAGTTGCTCGTCCGCTTTCGGGGTGTGAAGCAGTGGCGGGCTCAATAAGTGTTACATCCCATATTTTCGTACGTGAAAGTATGCCATAAGTGAATTGATGAAAGCTGGGGAATGAGATGTTACATCCGGCATTTTCGGACATTAGAGTTTCATCGTAAGTTAATCGATGCAAGTTCGGGAATGAGATTATAAGCATTATGGTATTTCAAACAAGTGATGAGTAAACTTGTGAAGGTGAGAGGGTAAGCAAATCGAAGAAAATGAGTTTCGCCGAAGTTTAACATTTTGATATAAAATACGGTCCGAGCTATAATGCCCGATATTTATGAACTAGTGCCATACAAGGTACCACATGAAAGTGATAGTTAGGTATGTTAAAAGTGAGTAGTATTTTAAGTAATTTGAGATAATTCTTAATTATGTGAATAATTGATTAATTGTGGGGATAATTATGATTAGGTGGATAAAGATTTTCTTTTTTGGGCTGACACTTGGCATCAAGCTAAGACAAAGTGGCACAATATGTAAGATGAGTAATAAGGCATAAAATGCCTTGTTTACACGTATATAATTCTTGGATAATTCCTTTGCTTGGTCTCTTTAATGATAATATAACTTGAAAGAATATGAATGGAGTTATGGACCAGCAATGTTGGGTGATTAGCACAACAAAATGCTTCTTTAAAATCTCAAGATTTAAGATGGTCACATTCACTAAGTGACGGACGAGCTTCAGCAAATTTCATAAAAGATCCGATTATGCATTAAATGCAATTATAAGAAAGCACGGTACAATCGTTCTCAAGAATATCATGCAGATTTTTCCTTACTCCAATCTGTCGTTACGTGTTTTGTTGCAATTGACGTGTGTTAGAGGGATTGTTAATAGAATCGGCTCAGGTATGTTAAGGCTATCTCTTCTTTCCTTTTGGCATGATCCACACGATAAAAATTAAATGCACAACTTCCATAAATGACTCTATTCACAGAAGTATTAGAGGTGCCTATGTTCTTAAATTCCCATATGTCTTATTATTCCATCGTCTGTTCATGGGTCTCAGAAAATACGTAAGTTGATAAAGTTTATTTCATGATATTAATCAGAGGTATAATGGTCCTATGACATTTCGAAAGATTTTATTGATGTACTTCTCATGCATTGAGTTCATTTAGACATGTACATTGACCCGTGACCAGATGGCGTTATATACGCATATATATATGTATTTATATGTATATGGTATATGGGAAAAGGTTACGGCGTTATATATGCACCACCACCTGATCAGCTGGTATATGTTGATGATTTTGCCCACAATGGCCGAGATGATATGATGGGATGCCCTCAAAGGCTTGATGATGTTATGAACACATGTACCTATGCACGACATGACATTTATACACATATGCATGACATTATAATATTAAGTAATTCACAGAGTTATTCAGATATACTTGTTGAGTCTTTTACTTCATGTTTCTCTCATGTCTATTGCTTGATAATTTTCATTCCTTACATACTCGGTACATTATTTGTACTGACATCTCTTTTGCCTGGGGACGCTGCGTTTCATGCCCACAGACAGGTTGTGAGTCCTCCAAGTAGGCTATCTGCTCAGCGGAAGATGTTGGTGCGCTCCATTGCTCCGGAGTTGCTTGTTTGGTCAGTATGATTTAGACACGTATTGTTTGGTATAGCGAGGCCCTGTCCCGACCTTTATGATAAGTATGTACTCTTAGAGGCTTGTAGACAGATGTCATGTATACAGATACTTGTATGGCCTTGTCGTCCTATGTTTTGAGTGTATAAAGGATCACGTTGGCCTTATAGGCCTGTATGTCACATGTATAAGTTTCTATATCGGGTTGGGTCACCCTATATTAAGTATTCCCTTATGCTTATTCAGGTTAGCCCATGACGAACCGTTTGGCCCATTTGATAATGAGAGTACGATAAGCAAGATATGTATGTTGGTACTAGGTTGAGTAAGGCACCTGGTGCCGTTGCGGCCTATAGGTTTAGGCCATGATAGAAGTGGTATCAGAGCAGTTCTGTCCTAAAGATGTCTACAAGCCGTGTCTAGTAGAGTCTTGTTTATGGGCGTGTTGTGCACCACATTTATAAGCAGGAGGCTATAAGGCATTTAGGACTGTCACTCTTTCGTCTTACTCTAGATCGTGTGGTAGAGCTCAGTTGTAAGGACTCAATTTCCTAAACTCTATCTTGTTCATAATATGATGATGCCTACATCCAAAAAGGCGGTTGGTAAGAGATATAGCTGTGGAAGAGTTGAGTCAGAGGAACTCGATTTTTTGCATCATGCTTATGATGGATAAATGTAAGATTTTCAGTAGATCATGTGTGTACTAAGACGTGTAAGCTTCCTGATAAGGAGCCTTAAGGCAGGAATATCTATCCATCCTATGGGGAAAGGCAATGAGAGATTCAAAAGACAGATGCAAGTTTCAACAAGTAAAAGAAGCAAGATGAAGAAGGGTACGAGGCGCCTAGTTAATGAAGATTATCAGTATTTACAATTCAGGCGAAGGAATATAAGTTTTTTGAGTTACTTTCAACAATAAAAGAGGTATGTACAATTGTCCACACATGGTGTAATTTATGCCCTATGGGGGCTAACGAAAATAGTATAAGAGAAGGACGAATATCAGGATCCGGATAGGGCTAGCGTGACCCAAAATGGTGAATGGATTGTTTGCGTTAGTTGACATTTCCAAAAGATATTGCAAATGTGCTAATAGATCTCCTTGTGAGACACAAGATAGTGCACTCTAAAATAGTACAGCTGGATATGAGTACAAAGATAGGCACTAGAAGCCTTGAAGGAATAAATATTACCTTAGTATGGCTCGCGTCCCTAGTAGAGCGAGAACGTTAAGCAACCCGAAGAGCCAATGGATGGAGCAAAAGGGAGCTAAAAGCAAAAGAATGTCTTGTTCGAGCTTTCAAAATAAAGTGATAGACATAAATATTAGCGAAAAATAAGAAAAGAGTTAGTGAAGCATTATGAGTAAGATGTGATATATGGATGACAACGGCAGATAAAAAAAAAGAATGTATAAAGTCTATAGTCAAGTGAATGAAGAGACGAGAGGTGACAGGAAGTAAGACAACAAAAGAGTATAGGCTATACAATAATATCCTCATTTCAAGAAATAATTTTGTGACTCCAACGCGATAACCAGAAAGAAAAGTTAGACCCCAGAGTAATAGAGATTAGTATGGGCTGGTGAACAAGATAAGCTAAACATGAATTAGGGAATGAGTGATTTTATAATAGTCGGCATCACGAGAATTTCAGAGACTGTATTCTGGTGAAAATGGAATGGACGACAGAAGAATAACTTTTAAAGGTCATTCAGGATGACGCTTCCCTAAAGCAAGCAATGTGAGAAAAGTTAAGCTTCACGGACTATGTGTGTCAGTTACACTAAGTGTCACCCTCGTGAGTAAGGAATTTTGTTACCCTTGGTACAGAAGGATTGCCGCAAGGCGAGAAAGGGTCATCGATGATGTGAAAAGATGCCAAAGATATAGGGGTAAAGCATCTACACGTAGATCATCGTAGCACTAAATGTTAGTACTCCCCTAAAGGGGAATATGGACTGATGTGGAATTAAGTCAGAATTAAGTGGTTCTAGTAAGTATGGATTGATAAAGGACGAATGCGATAAAAATGAGAAAAGGGATAAGATTTCACTTATTTAAAGCCTACAGAGATACTACGATTCCAGAACATTATGCAAACACAACGTCAAGGAGAGGAAGTAAGAGTTCCTGCCCGAGATGTTATTGATAAATAAGGAGCCAGTGCGAGACGTAATTTAAGACAAAGGAAATAACTCAAGAAAGATTACGCAAAATACTGATATAAGAATGGGCCAACGAGTAGTTAGTAGTTGATTCAGGAAGAGCCTAGTTTGGCTAGACAAGAGGATACAAACAAGTCAACAGGTCGTGCAAGATAAACATAGTGAACCCCAACATGGGGAATTCAGTCTCGCAGATATGACATTGTAATACTTGAGATACATTTAGATAGGAGTTGTGGAAGTTAAAAAGGTACCGTATGAGTATTACGAAAATACAAGAAAATGTCACTCGGAAGAGATTCAAAATCGGAAGCAACCCTAAAAGCAAAAGGGCGTGGAGGTAAATAACTACGGACAATTATAGGCGAGGAAGGACATCAAAAATTCCGTCGAGTATGCAATGTAATGAGCTTGCAGACTTACAAGAGTTAGAGGATCCCCCCTAAGTACTACAATGAAAGACTAGCGGAGGAGATAAGGAAGAAGGCTTCAACCTAAGCACAGTGACCTAAAGAGGAAATGGTCATGTAACAACAGTCTCACTACAAAATTGTATGCACTCCAACAGAAAGTGGCACCTACCGTGGCTAATGAACGGGGAGTAAAATAAGAAGTGATATTCAAGATCATATGAGTTTTATGGAATTCCAATATGTGTGGGCACTAAGGTAAGCTAAGTATGCACACAACAAGGGAGCAGGAAGACCAGGAAAAGTAATTGCTTACATTTAAAGAAAGATGAGAAGGAATGAAAAAGAATTATTCGATTAATGATTCAGAGTTAGTTACATTATGAATGCACTTAAGAGTTCGGAGTACTATCCATGCAGCATATATGTTGACAATCATACAGTCGTAGAAGATTCCGGTATGAGATAAAAGAAAGAATTGAGTCCAGGTCATAGACAAAAGATTAAATCGTTAGAAGATTGTATTATGGATATTCCATAGCATCCATGAAAGGCTAAAGTAATAGCTAATACCAGGAGCCTTATATCGGAAGATAGCTTAATCCTACATAAAGGCTGATCAGAAGGAAGAAGAAACTAAAGAGTTACATCAACCAAGTAAATCAGGAGTCTAGTTACTGGACCCAAAAAATTATAGAAATCGTGATTGAGGACATTGCAGAATCACTCTTAATATTAGAGGTACAAGAGAGATAGTACAATAGTCATATTCTATAACGTCTCTACGATAAAGAAGCTAGAAGAGTACTGGCCTCATAAGAAGTCAGTATGAAGCTTCCATCGGATTGTATATACACCAGAGGTGCAAGTATTATAATAGAGCTTCAAGTTGTGGATGTGAATTATACCTATGTTGAAGGGAGGTCATGAAAGAGTTAGAAGATGTGATATGAGATTTTAAGGTAAGTAAGGTAAAGGTGAACAATGTACGAGATACTCAAGTGCAGAAGGTTGTGAATAATCTATACTTCAGATAGAAGGCCAGAAGCGTTGGGATTCAGTATCCAGGAATGATAGCAACGTCGTCAGTGGCATATAATCTAACCTATGGGTTTTAAATATCGAGAGGTCTAGCTAAAAGAGTAAAGAAGAGTTTAAGACAATGTGATGTCTCACTAGATGTTCCAGAATAACATAAGGAAATCTATGGTGCAAGAAAGTTGAAGGAAGACTGCGAGTAGTATAAATAGATATGTATAGGTCGCAAGCTAAAGTATAGTAAAATGACAAGGTTTTATGATAGGAATAAGGATAAGAAAGGGCGAGTGAGAAGGTGACGAGAACTGGATAAGTCCTCAGGATTAAGCCCATGAAAACAAGAGAGTTGATGATTTCTCTAAGTTATAGGAAGATTAGTATAGCCTGAATGAACTCAAAGGAGTCTAAGATTAGTAGTATTTAGAGGAGATGGAATGTCGACCTGGTAGTAGAATTAAGGTGTAATTATGATAGATAAAGGATGACGTTTGGGCCTTCGATTGAGTAATGAATTAAAGAGGATTTCATGAATTGTACGGGATTAAAATATCCACGTCAGGTGAATCACATTAGGATGCTATAAAATACAATTATTGAAGTACACTATCGCCCCCAAGTGGATCAGGAAAAATCACTTCAAATATTCCTCGATGAAAAGTAAGCCCTAGTTGCAATGTATTACGTAAGAAGTTTCAAGTTATTAGTGGTGGATTATATATCAACATTGAGGTGAATCAAACATGGATGGATAATAGTTACAACAGTATGAGATGAGGTCAGGCTGTCATTCTTAAGATGAACAATAATGAGGAAGCATTAAAGGATTTATATTTATACATATATGATAAGCAGCGAGGGAGTAATCTGGAGTTGGGTAGCAGACATCGATAATAATAAAATTGAAGTAAGAGTTATTGTATAATATGACCTACCTAGATGCAGTAAAGTCATACGATGGATAATTGGGTCTATAAAACAAGATATAGCAATATTCGTAAGTTCAACAAAGTACCGAGAACAGAACTTCAAGTATACCTATAGATGCCCTGAGGGATATCTTGTCAAGCTCTGTATATGTTTACAAAGTGAGGCCTAGATATTGGCTAAAATCTTGAGGAAAAAGGAGAGAAGATTCGCATAGGCGCACATACAAGGAAAAAGTCGTACAGGCTGCATGACAAAAGGTAGAAACAGTTGCGAGATTGGAAGAATTCCGTCCACAAGTCATGGTGTGAGACAGAGGCCTAAAGGGAGAATGTCCTGGCCTTTGGGATTCATTCACAGAACAGTTGCCTAGATGGTAAGAGGAGTACAAAAGTATTCAGAAGACATAGGTTATGAAAATGATAAGTGCATCAGTCAACATTGGAGGACGAATGTTCCAAAAGGGGGAATGATGTTACACCCCATGTTTCGTACGTGAAAGTATGCCATAAGTGAATTGATGAAATCTCGGGAATGGGATGTTACATCCCGCATTTTCGGACGTTAGAGTTTCATCGTAAGTTAATCGATGCAAGTTCGGGAATGAGATTATTTTGAGACTATAAGCATTATGAAATTTCAAACAAGTGACGAGTAAATTCATGAAGGTGAAAGGGTAAGAAAATCGAAGAAAATGAGTTTCCTCAAAGTTTGACATTTTGGGATAAAATACGGTCTGAGCTATAATACTCGGTATTTATGGACTAGTGCCGTACAAGTACCATATGGCAATGATAGTAAGGTGTGTTAAAAGTGAGTAGTACTTTAAGTAATTTGAGATAATTCTTAATTATATGGATAATTGATTAATTGTGGGGATATTTATGATTAGGTGGATAAAGATTTTTTTTGGTTTGCCACTTGGCATCAAGCTAAGCCAAAGTGGCGCCAATATGTAAGATGAGTCATAAGGCATAAAATTCCTTGTTTACACGTATAAAATTCTTGGATAATTCCTTTGCTTGGTCTCTTTAATGGTAATATAACTTGAAATAATATGAATGGAGTTATGGACCAGCAACGTTGGGTGATTAGCACAACAAAAGGCTTCTTTAAAATCTCAAGATATAAGATGGTCATATTCACTAAGTGACGGATGAGCTTAAGCAAATTTCATACAAGATCCGATTATGCGTGAGATGCAATTCTAAGAAAGCACGGTACAATCTTTCTCAAGAATATCATACAAATTTTTCCGTACTCCGACCGTCGTTACGTGTTTTGTCGAAATTGACGTGTGTTAGAGGGGTTTCAAGAGAATCGGCTCAGATATGTTAAGGCTATCCCTTCTTTCCTTTTGGCATGATCCATACGATACAAATGAAACGAGCAAATGCACAACTTCCATAAATGACTCTATTCATAGAAGTACTAGAGGTACCTATGTTCTTGAATTCTCATATGTCTTATTATTCTATCGTCTGTTCATGGGTCTAAAAAAATACGTAAGTTCATAAATTTATTTCATGATATTAATCAGAGGTATAATGGTCCTATGACGTTCTGAAAGATTTTATTGACGTACTTCTCATGCATTGAATTCATTTATACATGTACATTGAACCATTACTAGACGGCGTTATATACGTGTATATATATGTATTTATATGTATATGGGATATGGGAAAAGGTTACGGCGTTATATACGCACCACCACCTGATCAGCTGGTATATGTTGATGATTTTGCCCCCAGTGACCGAGATGATATGATGGGATGCCCTCAAAGGCTTGATGATATTATGAACACATGTACCTATGCACGACATGACATTTATATGCATATGAATGGCATTATAATATTAAGTAATTCACAGAGTTATTCAGATATACATGTTGAGTCTTTTACTCTATGTTTCTCTCATTTCTATTGTTTGCTGATTTTCATTCCTTACATACTTGGTACATTATTTGTAATGACGTCCCTTTTTCCTGGGGACACTATGCTTCATGCCTGCAGGTCCCGATAGACAGGTCGAGAGTCCTCCAAGTAGGCTATCAGCTCAACGGAAGATGTTGGTGCGCTCCATTGCTCCGGGGTTGCTTGTTTGGTCAGTATGATTTAGACACGTATTGTTTGGTATGTCGGGACCATGTCCCAATCTTTACGATAAGTATGTACTCTTAGAGGCTTGTATATAGATGCTTGTAAGGCTTTGTCGGCCTATGTTTTGAGTGTATAAAGGATCACGTTGGCCTTATTGGCCTGTATGTCACATGTATAAGTTTCTATATCAGGTTGGGTCGTCCTATAATGAGTACTCCCTAATGCTTATTCAGGTTATCCCATGACGGCCAGTTTGGCCCATTTGTCAATGAGAGTACGATAAGAAAGATATGTATGTTGGTACTCGGTTGAGTACGGCACCGGGTGCCCGTTGTGGCCCATAGGTTTTGGTCATGACAATAAGTATCATTTTAGTTCCTCTAGGGCCTGTTGGCATTCCGGAGTCCATGCAAAGCTACTCTTCTTCTTAAGCAGTGAGAAGAATCGGTGGCTCCTAACCGAGGACCTTGAAATGAATCGCATTAGGGCGGATATGTGCCCTGATAGACTTTGTACGACCTTGATATTATCTACGACCGTGATATCCTTGATTTTATCGGGGTTGATCTCGATCCCCCAATTAGATACCATGAAGCCAAGGAACTTACCCGAGCCGAACCCGAACACACACTTTTCTTGGTTGAAATTCATATTGTACTTTATCGGTATATCGAAAGTCTCCTGCAATTGTTTCAATGGAGCTCTGCTCGCAGGGACTTAACTAACATGCCATCAATATAAACGTCCATCGATTTTCCTATTTGTTTTTCGAACATTCGATTTACTAGGCATTGATAAGTTGCACTATCATTTTTTAATCCGAACGGCATTACGTTATAATAGTAGGTGCCACATTTAGTGATAAACGAAGTATTTTCCTAATCCTCCGGGTTCATCTGTATTTGGTTGTACCCAGAGTAGGCATCGAGAAAACTGAGAATCTCATGACCTGTTGTGGCACCGATCATACGATCGATATTCGGCACAAGAATCCTTAGGGCATGCTTTGTTTAAGTCTTTATAACCTACGTAGATTCTAAGTTTATTTCCCTTCTTAGGGACTACCACTACGTTTGCTAGCCATTCGGGATATTTTACTTCCCAAATGGACCCCATTTTGAGAAGTTTGGTTACCTCGACGCTGATGAATGCGTGTTTAACCTCGGACTGGAGCCTTATTTTTTTATTTACTGGATGGAGCTTTGGGTCTAGGCTTAATCGATGGGTAGTGATATCCGGTGGGATCCCTATCATGTCGAGATGGGACCAATCAAAACAATCCATGTTATCTAAAAGGAATTGAATAGGTTTTTTCCCGAGCTCGGGAGTTAACCTCGTGCCCGGGTATACCTTTCGTTCGGGCAGATACTCGATCAGTATGGCTTGTTCCAGCTCTTCGACCGTTGATTTTGTGGCGTTTGGAGTCATCGGGAATTATGAAATATCATGGGATCCAATACTCATCATCCTGCGGTTGCTATTCGATCTCTTGTTTTTCCTTCGAATCCGATCCCTTTGCTGATGAGAGTGCCGAGACCAGTATTACCTCGTTGACTGCAAACATCTCCTTAGTGGCAAGATGCTCTCTGTACACCGTTTTAACTCCCTCCGGTGTCGGGAACTTCAGAACTTGGTGAAGGGTCGAGGATACTGCCATCATATTATGGATCTAAGGTCTTCCAAGTAGGGCGTTGTACCTCATGTCACCCTCGATCACATGGAACTTCATTTCTTGAATGGTCCCAACCACGTTCACTGGCAAGATAATTTCACCTTTGGTGGTTTCACTCGCCATGTAAGAACCTGGGCATCGGGGACAATTTGATCCTGTAGGCCGAGCTGCTCTACGACCCTCGATCGGATGATGTTGGCTGAGATACCCGGATCAATCAAAACACGTTTAACTTGAATTTTATTCATAAGAACAAATATTACCAATGCGTCGTTGTAGGGTTATGAGATCCCCTCTGCATCCTCGTCATTGAAAGATAAGGTCCCTTCTGGTACATAATCCCGAGTTCGCTTTTCCCTCGTGATCGACACCTTGGTGCGCTTGAATACGGGTCTCTGCGAAATGTCGACCCCACCGACGATCATGTGAATCACGTGTTGTGGTTCTTCTTGTTCATTCTTCCTATTTGCATCCTTGTCCCTGAAGTGGTTCTTAGCTCGTTCGCTTAATAATTCTCGAAGATGACCCTCATTAAATAGACAGGCTACCTCCTCCCTCAGCTGTCTACAGTCTTCTGCTCTATGGCCGTGAGTACCATGGTATTTTCACATTTGATTAGGATTTCTTTGGGCTGGATCGGTCTGTAGGGTTCGGGTCCATCTGGTGTCTTTGATGCGCCCGATGGACGATACAATAGATGATACATCAACATTGAAGTTGTATTCTGATAGTCGTGGTGCTTCTGTCGGCTCGACATTTCTATCGAAACCACTCTTACTCATGAGCCCTAGAGAGCTCTATCCTCGATCACTTCGAATGGGGTTGCATCCAGGACCGTTGTTTCTCCGATCTCTACCGTATGGTTGATACCAATCTCTATTCAATCGTGGTTCCCTGTCGATATCCCTCTGAATTCTGCCGACGGGCCTTTTTGGATAAACAGACCCGGAAGGAGTTCCCAACTGATCATCCTCGACCCTGATTTTTGAGTGGTACCGATTGTGCACATCGACCCAAGTTATATCCGAGTATTTGATTAAATTCTACTTTAACTGTCGTGAGGCCATCGAACTTCATATGTTTAGCCCTTGAGTAAAACCCTGGACGGCCCCCAATCATCTGCGACCGGGGGTAGGTCCATACGTTCCATTTGGAACCGAGATACGAACTCTCTGAGCATCTCATTTTCTTTCTGTTTTACTTTGAAGAGGTCCGACTGCCCAGTCTCGACTAGCTCTTGCATGTGCTTTGACGAAGGAATCTGCGAGCATGGCAAAGGAATCAATGGAGTTGGGTGACAAATTATGGTACCATATCATTTCCCCCTTTGACAAAGTTTCTCTGAACTTTTTCAGCAGGACGGACTCAATCTCATAATCTTCTAAATCGTTCCCCTTTATTTCGCATGTGTAGGAAGTGACATGCTCATTGGGGTCGGTGGTTCCATTATACTTGGGAATTTCCGGAATGCTGAATTTCTTTGGGATGGGATTAGGAGCCATACTTGAGGGGAAAGACTTTTGCACGAACTTTTTCGAATCCAAACCCTTCATAATCGGTGGTTCCCCTAGTATTTGATCAACTCGGGAGTTATACATTTCTATTTTTTTGTCATTTTCTTCAATCTTCTTCTCCCCCAATTCAATTCGCCTCGTGAGATCCTCTAGCATTTTCATAATAGCAGGGTCAGCTCCCGATTCATTCACGTTTGACCTCTCCGGTACTGGTTCATCCCTATGAACAACTTCCAGCGAGGGCTTGTTTCCGGCCCTACTTGGTGCGTGGTTCTGATTTTGGAGTTGCGCTATGGCAACTTGTTGAGCCTGCAGCATTTTAAATATTAATAGAAGGCTGACTCCGCCGTCTTTGCCGCCCTGTATATTCTGACCGGCTGATCGAACGTCTCTGCGAACACTATTTTCGGGGTCGACACCCAGATTCGCATTCAGGACAACATGGAAACTGGCGTCGATGGGGTCTGCAGTCGGTACTCCCTCGAGGCCAGCCTTAGGTATTTCGATCCTTGGGGCAGCTATGTCATCGTAGCAGCAACGGAAAAGGGTTTCAAAAGCTAATTAGTGACTCTTTACTTACATTATTAGGTGGAACCTTTAGAGGGACTATTGGCTAAGCCATAAAAGACTTTCAAATTCACAAAAAGGCTTCTTTAATACATAAAATGGAGATGATTCTTTAATACTCCATGTTGCAAGGCTTCTTTAATACATATTGCAAGGATTCTTTAATACATAATCTCCAAGTAACGAGCCTTCAGCAAAAGAATTTATCCGAAGTTATACTACGAGGCTTCTTAGAAAATAATAATGGGATTTTGCGATTCTAAAGGAATACATTGCAATCTTTCTCAAGAATATCATATGAATTGTTCCCTACTTTTATCCTCCATTATGTGTTGTCGCAATTGACGTATGTGAGAGGGATTGTCAAGAGAATATGCTCAGGTATGTTAAGGCTATCCCTTCTTTCCTTTTGGCATGATCCATACAACACAAACGAAATGAGTAAATGCACAACTTTCATAAATGACTATTCATAGAAATACTAGAGATGCCTATGTTCTTGATTTCCCATGTGTCCTATTATTCTATCATCTGTTCATGGGTCTCAGAAAATACGTAAGTTGATAAAGTTTGTTTCATGATATTAATCGAAGGCATAATGGTTTTATGACATTCCCAGAGATTTTATTGACGTACTTGTCGTGCATCGCATTCATTTATACCTGTACATTGATCCATGACCAGATGGAGTTATATACGCACCACCACTTGATCAACTGGTATACGTTGATAATTTTTCCCATAGTGGCCGAGATGATATGATGGGATACCCTCAGAGGCCTGATGATGTTATGAATGCATATACCTATGCATGGTATGACATTTATACGCATATTCATGACATTATAAATATTAATGACTCACATAGTTATTCCGACTTACATGTTAGGTCTTTTACTCCATGTTTCTCTCATGTCTATAATTTACTGATTTTCATTCCTTACATACTCGGTACATTATTTGCACTGACGTTCCTTTTTCCTGGGGATGTTGCGTTTCATGCCCGCAGGTCTCGGTAGATAGGTTGAGAGCCCTCCAAGTAAGCTATCAATTCAGCGAAAGGTGTTGGTGCTCTCCATTGTCTTAGGAGTTGCCTATTTGGTCAGTATGCATTGGACATGTTTTGATTGGTATGTCGGGTTCCTGTCCCGGCTGTATGACGTTTATGTACTCTTAGAGGCTTGTAGAAATATGTCATGTATATGAAATATTGTATGGCTTTGTTGGCCTATGTTCAGTGTACGAGTGATCATTTTGGCCTTATAGGTCTGTATGTCATATGTATAAGTTTGTATTACATGTTGGGTCTTCCTATGTCGTGTGTTCCCTCATGTTTCATTCTAGTTATCTCATGACAATATTTCTGGTTCATTTACCTATGATAGTATGATACGAAAGATACATTGTGTTGGTACTAGGTTGAGTAAGGCACCGAGTGCCCGTCGCGGCCTACTGGTTTGGGTCATGACAAAAGTGGTATCAGACCAGTTATGTCCTAGGGAATCTAAAAGCCGTGTCTAGTAGAGTCTTGTTTATGGGTGTGTTGTGCACCACACTTATAAGAGGAAGGCTACAGGGAATTTAGGACTGTCCTCTTTCTTCTTACTCTAGATCGTGTGGTAGAGCTAAGTCGTAGGAATTCAAATTCCTAAAGTCTATTTTATTCGTAATAAAATGATAGCTACATCCAAAAGACAGTTGGTAAGAGATGGCATATGGTTGTGGAAGAGTTAAGTCAGAGGAACTTGATTTTGCATGATGCTCATGATGAATAAATGTGAGGTCTTCAGCAGATCATGTGTGTACTAAGACGTGTAAGCTTCCTGATAAAGAGTCTTAAGGCAAGAATATCTATCCACCAATATGTTGAAAAGCAATGAGAGATTCAGAAGCTAGATACAAGTTTCAACAAATAAAAGAAAAAGGTGAAGAAGGGTACGAGACGCCCAGTTATGAAGATTATCAGTATTTACAATTCAAGCAGAGAAATATAAGCATTTTGAGTTACCTTCAACAATGACATATTTATGTACAATTGCCCACACCCATCTCAATTTTGTCCTATGGGAGCGAACAAATACTGTTTGAGAGAAGGACGGGATATCAGGATCCGGCTGGGGTTAGAGTAACCCAAAATGGTGAATGGATTGTTTGTGTTAATTGACATTTCCAAAGGATATTGCAAATGTGCTAATAGATCTCCTTGTGAAAACCCAGATGATGCACTCTAAGGTAGTACAACTAGATATGAATTCTAGAGTGTTAAATTTTTTTTTTTTACAAAGACAGGCACTGGAATCCTGAAAGGGATAAATATTACCTTAGTATGGCTCCCTTCCCTAGTAGAGCAAGAATGTTAGGCTACCCGAAGAGCCAGGGGATGGAGGAAGAGGAGATAAAAGAAAAAAAATGTCTTGTTGAAGTTTTCAGAATAAAGTGATAGACAGAAATATTAGCAAAGAAATAAGAAGAGAGATAATAAAGCTTTATGAGTAAGATATGATACATGGATGAAAACGGTGGATCGAAATAAATAAATGATGATATTACAGAGTCTAGAGTCAAGTGAAGGAAAATACGAAAGGTGACAGGCCTTGAGACCACAAAAGACTAGAGGCCATATAGTCATATCCTCATTACGATAAATAAGGTCATGACTCCAGCGCGACTACCAGAAGGAAAAGTTAGACCCTTAGAATAATAGAAATAGTATGGGCTGGGGAACAAGATAAACTAAACATGACTTAGGGACCGAGTTAATTGATAATATTTGGCATCATGAGAATTTCATATTGCGTTCCGGCAATAATAGAATGGACGACAGAAGAATACCCTTTAAAGGTCATTCAGGAAAACGCTTCCCTAAAAGCAAGCAATGTGAGTAAACTTAAGCTTAAGGGACTGTGTATGCTGGTTACACTAGGTGTCACCCTCGTAAGTAAGGAGTTTTGTTATCCTCGGTACAGAAGGATTATCGCAAGGCGAGAAAGGATCATCGATGATATGAAAAGACGCCAAAGATGAAGAGGTAAAACATCTATAGGTAGATCGTCGTAGCTCTAAATCTTATCACTCCCCTAAAGGGAGGAATATGGAGTTATGTGGTGTTGATACCCAATTTTTTCCTCATATATTTTTAAGTAATATATATTCTTTCAAAATATCATTTTTATATTATTATTAATTTACAGAATTTACACAAGTGTTTCTTATAATTTTTCATAATTTTACTTTCTTGCATTAATTTACATAAAAATTCAGTAATTACTCTTTTAAATTATTTGTGATGACTTAATCACTTAAAATTGTTATTTGCATCCAGAACACATTTTTGAAATATTTTTACTCCATTCTCTATATAATTACAATTGTATTTTAGGCTATTCGCATAAATTTGCAATACTAGCCTATGTTTTTCATTCCTATTGCAATTGACATTTCATTTAGGGTCAAAATAATATTTTAAATTTTTTATAGTCTCCTGTTATTTTTTAAAGCATTAATTTGCATAATTAGTATTTTTATATATTTATTTAGCTATTTTATTAAAAAAAATTCCTTTAATTTCTTTTTTTTAAAAGATGGCCCAATTTTTAATTAATTTTCGAACCAAACCCAAATCCCAAGCCCAATACCCTAACCCAATAAACCCAACCCAAATCCAACGACCTGGTCATGACCCATTTACCTAACCCGACCCAACCCCTCTTTAAAATCCTGGCCATTGATCTCTAAGATCAACGACCCACAATCAATTCCCCTTTTTAAATTACCCAAACCCTAATCCTATTCCCTCTAAACCCATCGCCCTAAGACTCTCCCCCTCTCTGGAGAACCCTAATCTCCGCCTCTCTAAACCCCTCTCCCAATCCCTCTTCTAATGGGATTCTCCTCTCATTTACTTGCCATATTTGTGTGTTTTCGCTACTGGTTGGTTTTCTATGGTATCATCTAGTACTTGCCTAGACATGGCAAATACTACCTCTCTGATTCTGTCCGAATGAGTCCAATCTCTTGAATTTGGACCATATCCTGTCTACACAGGTTTGATTCTACACTGTGTGGATCCGATTTTGTTTGGATTTTGCTGATTTGCACTTTCCCTTAAAAACTAGGGTTTACCAGATTTTCTCTCTTAAATTGATTTCAAATTGATTCGATTGTTTATTTTCCTTGTTTGTTGTTTAATTTATTCTATTTCCTTGTATGTTTGCTCAATTTTTGACTACTATATAAACCTCTTGAATTTCCCTTTTGGGAGAGACTTTGAAATAAATTTTTCACTACAATTTGGTGCTTTTTGATACTCTCTTGCTTGGTATTCTGTACTGGCTGGCTGAAAGCCAAGGACATTAACCTCTTGCTACTTGTTCTTGGTGCGAGCACTACCCTGAGTTCATCAAAGCTCTTGGGAACTTTGACGCATTAAGGATTCTGGGTTTTTTCTGTGGAAATTTATTCTTTATTGTTCTTCACTTAACTGGTGAGTCACTATACTTTGAATTTCATTCCTGAATATCTATGGTTTGCATATATTCTCATTCCTACAATTGGTCAATTCAGTATGATTTGCTGGGTTATTTTTGCGTATTTCTTTAATCCTTTAGGTCTCTTTAACTTTTAGTTTCAACCATGCCTAAAACTAGTTCTATTAAATTCTGACCAGTCGATGTGTTGAAATTATTACTGTTTAGAACTCTGACTCCCGTTAGCCTCTTATGTGTTTAATTTAGTCTTTTGATATCAATCTTGTTACTTGAATATGCCTTTACTTACATAATTTGTACTTATTTTAGTCGACTAGTGGATTGAGTTCAAAGCATGAATGTGTATACCTATTGTATGGCACAAGCCTGTTTCCTTTCATATTTTGAATGTCTATGGTGATAGCTTTCCTATCTAACATGTTTTGACCCTTCTCTCTATCAGTATACCTTTTAGCATGTTTAACCCCCTCCCTGATTCACTAGTAGTTGTAATCTGCTAAATGCTTCCCTATTGACAAATTAGCATGATCAGGACTTGTACTTAGCATAGCCTGGACCTTCTTTAGGTAATTAGTCTATTGTGTCAATACTAGAATATCTACATGTGCTATTTGACATGAATTTACTTTTCCACTCTGTTCTGAACCTCTGTGATGTTTGTCTTGCATAACTAATGTGTTTTAATCTGTTATAAGACCTTTTCCCTCAACTATGATCTTGCTCCCCTGCTAATATGTCCCCTAGTATGTCTTTATTCCCTATTCCTTCAGTGATTACTTGGCTTGTCATAACGTGTGTTCCTATCATGTTTCAATGCAGCCTTGTCTTCTTATGAGGGTTAACATGTTTGTCTTATGATACTAAGATATATACTTAGCATAAATTGGACTTCTTAGGTCTCAACTTGTTAGTGTTAACTTCTGTCAAACCTTGCAAACCTATTCATCCCCCTAACTCTCTAAATATGTGTTTGTTATGTGCTATTTTGCTAAATGTTGAAGTTCGACTAAAAAAAGTCCTATGACCTGCTTGATTAGCTGTTTTGTATGATTAACTTAGTTATGTCTATTTTATTTAAGTATAAGTGTATCCCGTAACTTCGGTCCCTCCATCACTGTCCACCTTCCTTACTTGCTACTTATGCTATATTGAACCTCTCTTTCTTAGCCGGCTGAAAGCCAAGGCTACCTAGGTTCTATTGTTGGCCTCCCTAGTGTGAGCACTGCTCAGGGTCCAATTGAGGCCTTTGTGAACTCTGACACACTAGGGTTTGGTCCTTAGTCATTTCCTAAATCACAAACTACTCCTATTTCTCCCTACTACATACTGTTATTTGCTGAATTGGTTGGTTCAAGTGATGCAACACTTGGTGCTATTGTTGAATAAATTGACTTTAGGTTCCTTTAAGGATTCTGAAGTTATGTGATGGATATGGACCATACTAGAGGCCTGGGTGCACTATGTGAGAGTTATTGAAGGCCCAGATGATGCTGGGTATTTTTTATTTGGGCATGTTGTAGGACTGTTATCACTATTATGTAACATTTGTATTTTTACTCATTACTGGGCCTGTAATAACCTTTTGTATAAACAATTGGGGTGTTAGTAAAAAAGGAATGGTTAGAATCTAATATCTACATGCAAAGTGGGTAGATAACATGCCTATAGGACTTGGTAATGTATTTGTAATATGTGTTGTTTGATTACATGTGCACTGTAGAGATCATGACATTAGAAGAAGCGCACAGGCACTACTTGTCTACCATTAAACATGAGTTCAAATTCTATGTCTACTGCTACGTGTTTATAGAAAACATGCCTATAGGAAGGGAGAACTCCTTCAATTTGCATGACTACTTTCAACTATATTAGAAACCTGCATATAGGAACAAATGCCAATGAATTTTCCTTCAATTCACTGCAGCCAATCACTAGAAATTATGCCTATAGGATTTTGATCACATTATTTTCTAGTGTGTTGCATTGTTCACTAGAAATCTTGTTTATAGGACTAAGTATAACAATAAAATGAGTTATAAGCCTCAATTACTAGAAATCATGCCTATAGGAAGTAATTGCTCGACTATTTAAACATTGTTCCTAAGCGTCACTGTTAGGAAAGTCTGGATAATTCTGGGACTCTTCCCAACAGGTTCTGTTATACCCAACTGCGTAGATTACCTAGGCATCACACATATAGGATTGGTAACTTAAAACAATCAATAACCATCTTGTAATACCTGCATAATTCTGTCTATAAGCAATAGCCTGCATCTGAAATTCATCTGCATACTTTGATCGCCTAGAAAGAATGTCTATAGGTTTAAGATTCTGGATTCTGTCAATTCCTAATTGATACATGTATTTACGCGCACTTGTTGCTTAAGTGTGGAGGTCAATGTGAGCCTTTAATTGCTTTTATGTGGAGTCTTTAGATGTTTTGTTCGTCGCCTAGTTTTATAAATTTTGAGCAGCCTAGATAAGGTCTAGAACCATCCAAATAGAGGCCTGAAACCTCCTGGGCCATAGCTATGGGGACGAGTAATGCACGCGTAGGGCGCCGCTTAGAATTGAATTAGAGCGCTTTTAGGTAAACAACTTTAACATAGTAATCGGGTAGCAGGAGATGATAGTCTGTGCCCGCTGATAATATGAGTAACACCCCATCTCGAGGGAGTTACGAAATATTATTTATGTTGCACGAGGTGATCCTTTAGGCTAGAAAACTTAGGACCCCCCCCCCCTCTTTTCTTTCTTTTATATTAGAATCAAAAATAGTTGTACTCCTCTGTTTAAAATCTTTTTATAATAAAGTTATTAAATTTTGAACTCACTTCATTTATTTGATCACATAGACTAATCCATATAACTTAAAGTTCGGCCGGGACCCATAATAATGGACCTCGAGGAGTGCCTAACACCTTCTCCTTGAGGTAACTTGAGCCCTTACCCGATCTTTGGTGATGTAGACTAGTTAAACCAGAGTCATTTGCAAATAGGTGTCCTAACGCACCTTAAAATAGTTAGGCCGAGATTTTCCTATTTTAAATGCCTCCTTAAAAGAGTTGTCACATGCCGAAACCCGATTTCTCGAGAAAAAGAGGCGCGACATGTGGCATTAAGTCAGAATAAGTGGTTCAGTAACTATGAAATGGTAAAGGAAGAATGCGATAAAAATGAGAAAGGAATGATATTACACTTATTCAAATCCTACATATATGCTACGATTCCAGAATATTATGCACACATGACGTAAAGGAGAGGAAGTAAGGGTTCCTGCCCGAGATGTTATTGATAGATAAGGAGCCTGTGCAAGAGGTAAGTTAAGACAAAGGAAATAACCCAAGAAAGAGTACGCATGTTATTGATATGAGAATGGGTCAACGAGTAGTTAGTAGTTGATTCAGGAATAGCCTAGTTATGGCTAGACAAGATGTTACAGATAAATAAACAGATCATGCAAGATAAACATAGTAAAACCCAATATAGTGAATTCAACCTCGCAGTTATGACATCATTATCCTAGAGAAATATTCAGATAGGAGTTGCGGTAGTTAAAGTTATCGTATGAGTATTACGAAAATAAAAGAGAGTGCCACTAGGAAAAAGTCAAAAATTTCAGTTCAGAAGCAACCCTACAAGCACAAAGGCGTGGGGGTAAGTAACTACGGATAATTATAGGCGAGAAAGAACATCAAAAATTCCGTCGAGTATACAATGTAATAAGCTCGCAGGTTTATAAGAGTCAAAGGGTCCTCCCTAAGTACTACAATGGAAGACTAGCTGAGAAAATAAGGAAGAAGGCTTCAACCTAAGCTCAGTGACCTAAAGAGGAAATGGTCTTATAACAACAGTCTCACTACAACATTGTATGCACTCTATAAAAAATGGCACCTACCATGGCTAATGAATGGGAAGTAAGATAAAAAGTAGGATTCGAGATCATATGAGTTGCACGAAAACTCCGGCATGCGTGAGAACTAAGATAAGCTAAGTATGCACACAACAAGGGGTTAGAAAGACCAGGAAAATTAATAGCTTACGTTTAAAGAAAGTTGAGATGGAACGAAAGGAAGTATTTGATCAACGATCCAGAGTTAGCTACGTTATAAATGCACATAGGGTTCTTATCCATGCAGCATATATATGACAATCATACAGACGTAGAAGACTCTGGTATAAGTTAAAAGAAAGAATTTTGTCCAGGTCATAGACAAGGGATTGAATTGTTAGATGATGGTATCACGGATATTCCATAGAACCCATGAAAGTCTAAAGTAATAACTAATACCAGGAGCCGCAGATAGAAAGATAGCTTAAGCCTAGATAAAGGCTGATCAGAAGGAAGAGGAAACTAAAGAGTTACATCAACTAAGTAAATCAGAAGTCTGATTATTGGACACAAAAAATTATAGAAATCATGATTGAAAATATAGAAAAATCACTCTTAATATCACAGGTACAAGAGAGATAGTACAACAACCATATTCTATAACGGCTCTACGAGAAAGCAAGTTAGAAGAGTACCAACCTCATAAGAAGTCAGTATGAAGCTCCCACTAGATTGTGTATGCACCAGAGGTGCAAGTATTATAATAGAGCTTCAAGTTGTGGATGTGAATCATACCTATGTGGAAGGGAGATCATGAAAAATATAGAAGATGTGATGCAAGATTTTAAGGTAAGTAAGGTAAAGGTGGACAATGTACGAGATACTCAGGTGCAGAAGGTTGTGAATAATATATACTTCAGATAATGGGCTAGAAGCATTGGGATTCATTAGCCAGGAATGATAGCAACGTCGTCAATGGCATGCCTTCCAGCCTACGATTTCTAGGTATCGAGAAGTCTAATTAAGAGAATAAAGAAGAGTTATAAATGATGTGATGTCTCGCTTGATGTTCCAGGAAGACATAAGGAAATCTATGATGCAAGTAAGTTGAAGGAAGGTTGCGAGTAGTATAAATAGATAAGTGTAGGTCGCAAGCTAAAGTATGGTAAATCGACCAGGTTTTAGGAACACAGGAGTAATGATAAGAAAAAGCAAGTGAGAAGGTGAGGAGAATGGACAAGTCCTCGGGATAAGCGCGTGAAAACAAGAGAGCTGATGGTTTCTCTATGTTATAAATAGCTCAGTATAGCCTGAATGAACTCAAAGGAGTCTAAGATTAGTAGCATTTAGAAGAGATGGAATGCTTCTCTAGTAGTAGAATGAGGGTGTAATTTTGGTAAATAAAGGATGATGTTTGGGCCTTAGATTAAGTAAGGATTTGAAGAAGAAAAAAAGAAAGGGATTTCATGAATTGTACAGGATTAAAATACCCACGTAAGGTGAATCATATTGGGATTCTATGAAATATGGTTATGGAAGTATAGTATCATCTCCAGGTGGATCAGGAAGATCACTTCAAATGTTCCTCGATGTAATGTGAGCCCTAGTGATTACGTAAGAGGTTTCAAGTTATCAGTGATAGAGTGTAGATCAATATTGAGGTGAATCAACAATAGATGGATAAAAGTCACAAAGTATGAGATTAGATTAGGCCGTCATTCTTAAGATGAAGAGTAATGAGGAAACATTAAAGGACTTAGATCTATACATATGGGATAAGCAACGAGAATAACCTGTAGTTTAGTAGTATGACCTACCTAGATGTAGTAAATCCATAAGGATAAATAACCAAAGTTATGAAACAAGATATAACAATATTTGTAAGTTCAACAAAGTATCGAGCGAGAACTTCATTGTACCTATAGATGTCCAGAGGGATATCTTGTCAAGCTCTGTATATGTTTACAAAGTGAGGCATAGAGATTAGCTAAGAACTGGAGGAAAAAGGAAACAAGAGTCGCATAGACGCACTTACAAGGTTAGAGTTGTACAGGCTGCACGATAGAAGGTAGCAACAGTTACGAGATTGAAAGGATTCCGACCACAAGTCGTGGTCTGAGAAAGAGGCCTAAAGGCCTTTGGATTTATTCACAGAACAGTTGCCTAAATGGCAAGAATAGTACTAAAGTATTTGCAAGGACTATACGTTATGATAATGAAAAGTGCATCAGTCAATATTCGAGGATGAATGTTCCAAAGGGGGGAATGATATTACACCCTATGTTTTCGTATGTGAAAGTACACCATAAGTAAATTTACGAAAGCTCAGAAATGAGATGTTACATACCGGATTTTTGTATGTTAAAGTTTCGTCATAAGTTAATCGACGTAAGCTCGGGAATGAGATTATTTTGAGATTATCAGTATTACGGTATTTCAAACAAGTGATAAGTAAATTCGTGAAGGTGAGAGGGTAAGCGAATCGAAGAAAGTGAGTTTCGTCGAAGTTTGATAAAATACGGTCCGAGCTATAATACTTAGCATTTATGGATTAGTGTCATACAAGGTACCACATGACCATGATAGTATGTTAAAAATGAGTAGTATTTTAAGTAATTTGAGATAATTCTTAATTATGTGAGTAATTAGTTAATTATTGATTAATGGAAAATTAACAAGTTAACCAAGAGATTGATGGATAATTAATGAAGATTATTGGATAAGCTTAAGGTGCCAACGTGGAAGCAAAGGAAAAGGGATTCAAAAGCTAATTAGTGACTTACTTACATTATTAGATGTCACCTTTAGAGGGACTCTTGGCTAAGCCATAAAAGACTCTCAAATTCACAAAAGGCTTCTTTAATACATAAAATGGAGATGCTTCTTTAATACTCCATGTTGCAAGGCTTCTTTAATACATAATCACCAAGTAATGAGCCTTCAGCAAAAGAATTTGTCTGTAGTTATTGTCACGACCCGCTTTCGGGGTCATGATGGCGCATGTCATGGAATCAGGCAAGCCGCCCCTTTGTTTCTAAGCTAAATTCAATTTTCAGTAAAAATGTGATTTTTAAACGAATTTATTGATAATACTAAGAGTCTGAAGTTTAAAAGCAATATTTGAAACAAAATTAAAATCTCCAACCCCGGATCCGGTGTCACTCAGTCATGAGCTGCTGTATAAAAAAATAAAGAATGAAGAAATAGACAACATAGTCTCAAAATAAGTGCAACGGGTGGAATAAGGAAGAGAAGACAAGGTCGTGATCGCCAACTGCCACCTCGACACCTCCAATGAAACCCTGACAGCTGCTCAATATCCACTACCGGGTCCCGGTGTACCTGGATCTGCACACAAGGTGCAGGGGGTAACGTGAGTACACCAACTCAGAAGTAACGAACCCAAACTATGGGCTGAGAGGTAGTGACAGACTAAACCTCAATAATTAAATCATCAGCGTACAAAATTTAGGCATGTTCACAGTTTATCAGAAAATAACAACAGAATATGCTAGATATACCTCCATATGTTCTACAGGCCAACATGTCACAGCGTGAAAATGCAAATATTGCTCACAACTCTCCCACAGAAGTCCACTCAGTACTATATATGGCCCTCAGGACCAGGGAAGTTCCATCCCGGAATATGCATAAACACCGGTGACCTAGTCACTCCGTACTAAGGAAAAAGGCCAGTCCAGCCCCCACGGAGAAGATCCATCTCCGGAATACAATACTCGGACAATATCCATATCCAGGGAAGATCCATCCCTCACATAAGATCAGCTTCTGACAAGATCCATGCCCAGGAAAGATCCATCCCTCATCATCAATGCGCTCATTAGGGTGTAAAGACTCCGAAGGGGCCCTAGTGGCCCAAGCGCCATATCAAGCCAACGAAGGCATGATTTAATATCGCTGCGGTGTGCAGTCCGATCTCATAACTGTCTCAATAACAGGCTCTCGGTCACACTCAGTCATTACTCTTCAGTCCCACTCACATGGATTACAGATGCATCCATCAGCCCGAAACAATGATAAGTATGCATATAAATAACAATACTTAGACTGAGATATGACGTGATATGCTATAACAGGACTGAGTATATGAAATCAAATAATCACAAAATGAGACAGTAATATACGATCACCCGGGTCTCAGCATTTTCGCCGTGAAGCCTAGCATTTATACTTAACATGATTCCTAACAGGTTCACAAATACCACATTAATAGAAGCACATATATCATCAGGGAATAACCACTAAGCGGTGCCATGAGATAAGCCAGGACACAAATACTCGGTGCATGCCCGCACGCCCGTCACTTGGCATGTGTGTCACCTTAATTATAGTCATAAATCATTTAGCTCGGGGTTTCAAACCCTCAGAACCAAGTTTGGAAACGTTACTTACCTCAAAACCGGCTAAAATACTAGTCCGCAGTGCCTTTGCCTCTAAATTCGGCCTCTGAGTGCTCCAAATCTACTAAGTTCAGATTTATATCATCAAATTATTTAAGGAATGAATTCCAATTGAAAAGTACCAAATTTAGCTCAAAATCCGAAATAAGCCAAAACCCGACCCCCGGGCTCGCGTCTCAGAACTCGACAAATTTTATACCAAAATGTTCTTCATTATCTCACTAGTCTGTACATATAAACAACGCTAAAATCGGAGTTCGTTTGACCCCTCAAATCGACCCCTAAAGGTCTCATAATCTCAAGCCCTAACTCCACCTTTTTCTACTGATTTTTATGGATTAAACACAGATATTTTGTTCCTTAATAACCTATAGCCGAGTTTTAGGGTCCAAAATACTTACCTCAACGAAGAACACTAATTTTCCCTCTTCAAAATCGCCTCCAAGCTCTTTTCTCGTTCAAAAGTGATGTTAAAAGGTCTAATGGTCACGGAGGGTTTTAATTTATACTTTCTGCCTCGGGGTTCCGCACATGCGGCCTTATTAGCGCACCTGCGGACCGCACCTGCGGTCCCAAGTGCGCACCTGCGTATATGACTTAAACCCTCCATTTTCGCAATTGCGGTTGCTTCTTCGCACCTGTGCTTCTGCATGTGCGACCACTCGTCCGCACCTGCGTCCCCTTCGCGAACAGCCAAATCCGCACCTGCGCAAGGTCTTCGCACCTACGGACCTCATGCTTGCGGTCCTCCTTCCACAGATGCGACCACACCAGCAGTAGATTTGCTGCATATTTCCAATTCCGAATTTCCCGTTAACCATCCGAAATCAATCCCGAGCCCCTCGGGACCCCAACCAAATATACCAACATATCATATGTGATCATTCAAACTTAGTTGCACTCTCAAAACACTAAAAATAACATCAAACACCAAGGTCACATCGGATTCAAGCCTAAGAACTTTAAAATTTCTAAAATCCACCAACGATGCCGAAACTATCCAAAACAACTCCGATTGACCTGAAATTTTGCATGCCAAAATGACATTACGAATCTGTTCCAACTGCCAGAATTCCATTCTGACCCCGATAGCCTAATTTCCGGTGCCGATCGGAAATTACCAAAAACTAACTTTTGCCAATTCAAGCCGCATTCTACACCGGTCCTCACAAAATATTCTGAACATACTCCTAAGTCCCAAATCACCTAACGAAGCTATCCGAGCCATAAAATCTGCATTCCGAGGTCGTTTACCAATAAGTCAGCTCTCAGTTGACTTTTCCAATGCTAAGGCTATTTTTAAAGACTAAGTGACTAAATTCTCATTATAATTATTCCGATTCCGAGCCTACCAACTCTAACACATAAAGAATGGTTTAACCAAGCTATGACGAGGCAATAACAATAAATATAAATGTAGATTTTACGCAACGACCGACAGGGTCTTTATATTCTCCCCCTCTTAAACAAACATTCGTCCTCGAACGTGCCTAGAGTTTTTCCAAAAGCCATCAACCGCCGAATAACCTTACCATGCACACACCCGGGGGCGACCCCACGTCACCTTACCCCGCATCGATCTAATAATACCACACAATCGAATGCTACTATATCCAACCTAATCCCTACGCCTTAGAACCCAAATTCCGACTTCTGAAATAATATACAAGATCAAAATTCCACAACTATAAACTGTACAAGTCTGAACATGTTGGATCAAGCCATATATGCACCCCAGAT
Organism: Nicotiana knightiana; assembly: GCA_005239525.1. Lineage (NCBI taxonomy): Eukaryota > Viridiplantae > Streptophyta > Magnoliopsida > Solanales > Solanaceae > Nicotiana > Nicotiana knightiana. The sequence goes on along the minus strand of MDKJ01301729.1, from coordinate 11,253 downwards.
GAAATCACATATTACACCGCGTGACTCAAACACCCATAGCGATAACTCCTAATCACAATAGCTGCTCAGAGCAACTTAATACCGGTATATAATCTCTTATCAATAAATGCCTCGCTCTAACACTTTCGTATACTGCCGTTGATGACAGAAAAGCGTAGAAACTAACAACCATTCGTACGATCAGTCAGACATGAAGCTCCCCCTTCCCAAACAGGAATTATAGCAAATTTCTAAGACAACTCCCAATTTTTATCCTTTCAACTATGCTGTAGACAATTATGACAATATTCATTCTAGGTCCCATGACCTCTTCTCCCCCAACATGAGCACTTTGATGACATGACGCATCAATACAATCTAATGCCATAACCTGTGCAACTCGTGCACTCAATAGTAATATCCCACGAACTCAAATCATAGAAAAGATTCACACGAGAGGACTATTCCACCATTAACACTTACCATCACAACACAATGCTCATCGTAAAACCAAAACACACGAATCTGACACCGAGGATCATACTTCCACATAACTCCCAATGAGTGATCCCATCGATACGCTGGTCCACATGAAATACTTCAAGCCACCAATAGATATCATTTACTTATCCATCTAAAACTACCAATGCTGCCTAAGAATTTTGACCTTCCTTCCAGAACTGAACCGTGAACTCACACATGCAAATCTCAACTCTACACAACGTACCGCATACATCATGCCATCCTATGATAAATATGGAAACTTCATAACCCCTTCCGCGCCACAGGAAACTACGTACCCAACTAGTCAAGAACTTACATTTGATCCCATCTAGAAGCAAAACCACTATACCTCTCATGCTTCTCACGCCAGTAGAAAATACACATCTCCAACCGTGGTAAAAACCATCAGGAACTATTCGAAATCCCACTTGTACAACACCCAACCGTCAAAACTAAATCCTTCTAACTCAACCACGCTACGCAGGTCACCAACACCCAAGAGCATTGCTAGGAAACACATGTAGAAAACTCATTACCTCATAAGCACCCAAAGAACTAACAGTATCCCTTACCATGCCGATCCGAACCACTACAAAGCGGTCCTATTTATCCAAGTTTCTTCTGACTTACCCTTGAATTGAAAATTCTCCTTGTCATAATACTGCAATTTTCAACCTAGACTCCCCACACAAGACCCTAGCACTGAACCACGTCGCCCTGAGGCTCATAAGCCACTGAACATCTCTTAGGTACCCCAAATGTATCACATCTCAATACTTACTCCAAAGAGACTTCCTATGAATTTAAACCATTCTTCCCCTATCATGAAACTGCAATGTAAAATCTGCAACGATATAGAAATGTCACAAACCTTGACACCTTCCAATGTAAATCTCAATTAAACTGATCAAGCAAATCAAACGACATGTACCCCATTACCACACCAACACCCAAGGGAGTAACCCACACCCCTAGGAAACCAAGCAAACTCCTACTTTACGCACACTACTTCCTTTACAAATAACAACTCAATCATGCAATAAGACTCATATCCCCATAGAGTATAATACAACATGTATCCAGAGTTTTTCCATTACTCGAGTCATTCTCAACTCCACCTCTACAGGTCATAACTGATCCACCAGTATACCCCAAACTGAAACCAATACAGCACATCATAGGGCAACCAACTAATCATTAGCAGACTCCTCCACTTGGCTCAAAGCCATAGACTAAAACAAACAGTAATTCTCAATGCCCATACGCTATCACTGCGACAATACCGCATTGGGGTTCAACTAAATCCTTCATAAGCTCATACATAACTCAAACCATTAAACATCCCAAATCATCTCCAGACATAAGTCAAACACTAAATGGTTCTCGCTACATATCCAGTCAATCCTTTTTTGTCACAATCAAGCAATATAACACATCTCACCCTCAAATGACACTCACCACATAGTCATCTAGTCACCAAGTCTCGTCAATAAGAACACGAACGGACATATAAGTCCCCAAATACATGTGCTCACACAAACGAAATCTTGGCACTCAAGCCATAGACAAAAATCTGGCCTCAAGTCCTCCAGACTGGCCCCAAACATGCTAAAATCACATCCCATTCATGGAATTCACAAGCCATCGATGCACATCAGATATCGAGCGCTCACGTGCGCGTTTGAATACATGAAAGGAGTTCAAAGAATTACGCTTCAGGTTGAATCAATGGATTCACACGACAAGAGTTCAAGAATGTGAGATTTTTCCTAAAGATTTTTTCTAAAGGTTCTGCAGCCTCTCGAAGATAAGTACAGACGTCTCTGCATCGATCCGCAAGAATCTACTAATCCTGCTCATGACTGGTGAGACCTATTTAACCTAGCGCTCTGATACCATCTTGTCACGACCCGATTTCGGGGTCGTGATGGCGCCTGTCATGGAACCAGGCAAGCTGCCCCTTTGTTTCTAAGATAAATTCAATTTGCAGTAAAAATGTGATTTTTAAATGAATTTATTGATAATTCTAAGAGTCTGAAGTTTAAAAGCAATATTTGAAACAAAATTAAAATCGCCAACCCCGGATCCGGTGTCACTAAGTCATGAGCTGCTATAAAAAAAATAAAGAATAAAGAAATAGACAACATAGTCTCAAAATAAGTGCAACGGATGGAATAAGGAACAGAAGACGAGGTCGCGATCGCCAGCTGCCACCTCGACAACTCCAATGAAACCCTGAAAGCTGCTCAATATCCACTACCGGGTCCCGGTGTACCTGGATCTTCACACAAGGTGCGGGGTAACGTGAGTACACCAACTCAGAAGTAACGAACCCAAACTATGGGCTGAGAGGTAGTGACAGACTAAACCTCAATAATTAAATCATCAGCGTACAAAATTTAGGCATGTTCACAGTTTATCAGAAAATAACAACAGAATATACTAGATATACCTCCATATGTTCTACATGCCAACATGTCACAGTGTGAAAATGCACATAGTGCTCACAACTCTCCCACAGAAGTCCACTCAGTACTATATATGGCTCTCAGGCCCAGGGAAGTTCCATCCCGGAATATGCATAAACACCGGTGACCGTAGTCACTCCGTACTGAGGAAAAAGGCCAGTCCAGCCCCCACGGAGAAGATCCATCTCCGGAATGCAACACTCGGACAATATCCATATCCAGGGAAGATCCATCCCTCACATAACATCAGCTTCGGACAAGATCCATGCCCAGGGAAGATCCATCCCTCATCATCAATGCGCTCACTGAGGGTGTAAAGACTCCGGAGAGGCCCTAGTGGCCCAAACGCCATATCAAGCCAACAAAGGCATGATTTAATATCGTTGCAGTGTGCAGTCCGATCTCATAACTGTCTCAATAACAGGCTCTCGGCTTCACTCAGTCATTACTGTTCAGTCTCACTCACATGGATTACAGATGCATCCATCAGCCCGAAACAATGATAAGTATGCATATAAATAACAATACTTAGACTGAGATATGAAGTGATATGCTATAACATGACTGAGTATATGAAATCAAATAATCACAAAATGAGACAGTAATATACGACCACTCGGGTCTCAGCATTTTCGGCGTGAAGCCTAGCATTTATACTTAACATGATTCCTAACAGGTTCAGAAATACCACATTAACAGAAGCACATATATCATCAGGTAATAACCACTAAGGGGTGCCATGGGATAATCCAGGCCACAAATACTCGGTGCACGCCTGCACGCCCGTCACTTGGCATGTGCGTCACCTCAATTATAGTCATAAATTATTTAGCTCGGGGTTTTGAACCCTCAGAACCAAGTTTGGAAACGTCTTACCTCAAAACTGGCTAAAATACTATTTCGCGGTGCCTTTGCCTCTAAATTCGGCCTCTGAGTGCTCCAAATCTACCAAGTTCAGATTTTTATCATCAAATTATGCTTATGGAATGAATTCCAATTGAAAAGTACCAAATTTAGCTAAAAACCCGAAATTAGCCAAAACTCGACCCCCGGGACCGCGTCTCGGAACTCGACAAATTTTATACCAAAATGTTCTTCATCATCTCACTAGTCCGTACATATAAAGAACGCTAAAATCGAAGTTCGTTTGACCCCTCAAATCGATTCCTAAAAGTCTCATAATCTCAAGCCCTAACTCCACCTTTTTCTATTGATTTTCATGGATTAAACACTGATATTATGTTCCTTAATCACCTATAATCGAGTTTTAGGGTCCAAAATACTTACCTCAACGAAGAACACTGATTTTTCCTCTTCAAAATCGCCTCCAAGCTCTTTTCCCGTTCAAAAATGGTGTTAAAAGGTCTAATGGTAGCGGAGGATTTTAATTTATACTTTCTGCCCAGGGGTTCCGCACATGCGGCCTTATTAGCGCACCTGCGTACCTGCACCTGCAGTCCCAGGTGCGCACCCTTACATATGACTTAACCCCTCGATTTCCGCACCTGCGGTTGCTTCTTCGCACATGCGCTTCCGCAGAAGCGACCACTCGTCCGCACCTGCGACCCCTTCACGAACAACCAAATCCGCACCTGCACAAGGGCTTCACACCTGCGGACCTCGCACTTGTGGTCCTCCTTCTGCAGGTGCGACCACACCAACAGTGGTGCACCAGAAGTAGTTTTGTTGCATATTTCCAACTCCGAACTTCCCTTTAACCATCTGAAATCAATCACGAGCCCCTCGGAACCCCAACCAAATATACCAACACATCATATGTGATCATTCAAACTTAGTTGCACTCTCAAAACACTAAAAATAACATCAAAACACCAAGGTCACATCAGATTCAAGCCTAAGAACTTTGAAATTTCTAATATCCACCAACGATGCCGAAACTATCCAAAACAACTCCGATTGACCTGAAATTTTGCAGACATATCCAAAATGACATTACGAACCTTTTCCAACTTTTGGAATTCCATTCCGACCCCGATAGCCTAATTTCCACTGCCGATTGGAAATTACCAAACACTAACTTTCGCCAATTCAAGTCTAATTCTACACCGGTCCTCACAAAAATATTCCGAACACACTCCTAAGTCCCAAATCGCCTGACGAAGCTATCCGAGCCATAAAATCTGCATTCCAAGGTCGTTTACCAATAAGTCAACTCTCAGTTGACTTTTCCAATGCTAAGGCTATTTTTAAAGACGAAGTGACTAAATTTTCATTATAATTATTCCGATTCCAAGCCTACCAACTCTAACACATCAAGAACGGTTTAACCAAGCTATGACGAGGAAATAACGGTAAATATAAATGCATATTCTACATAACGACCGACCGGGTCGTTACAGTTATACAACGAGGCTTCTTATAAATAGCAACGGGATTTTGCGATTCTAAAGGAGTACGATGCAATCTTTCTCAAGAATATCGCACAAATTTTTCCCTATTTCGATCCGCCGTTATGTATTGTTGAAATTGATGTATGTGAGAGGGATTTTCAAGAGAATCGGCTCAGGTATGTTAAGGCTATCCCTTCTTTCCTTTTGGCATGATCCATACTACATAAACGAAATGAGAAAATGCACAACTTTTATAAATGACTCTATTCCTAGAAATACTATTGATGCCTATGTTCTTGATTCCCCATGTGTCCTATTGTTCTATCATCTATTCATGGGTCTCAGAAAATACGTAAGTTGATAAAGTTTATTTCATGATTTAAATCAAAGGCATAATGGTTTTATGACGTTCCGCGAGATTTTATTGACGTACTTCTCATGCATTGCATTCATTTATACATGTACATTGACCCATGAACAGATAGCATTATATACATGTATATGTATGATGTATGTGTATATGGGATATGAGAAAAGGTTACGGCATTATATACGCACCACCACCTGATCAACTGGTATACGTTGATAATTTTTCCCACAGTGGCCAAGATGATATGATGGGATGCCTTAGTGGCCTGATGATATGAACCATATACCTATGCATGGTATGGAATTTATACGCATATGCATAACATTATAAATATTAATGATTCATATAGTTATTCCAACTTACATGTTAATTCTTTTACTCCATGCTTCTCTCATGCCTATAATTTACTGATTTTCATTCCTTACATACTCAGTACATTATTTGTACTGACGTCCCTTTGCCTGGGGATGCTGTGTTTCATGCTCGCAGGTCCCGATAGACAGGTTGAGAGCCCTCCATGTAAGCTATTAGCTTAGCAGAAGGCTCTGGAGTTTCCTATCTTGTCAGTAAGCATTGGACACGTATTGATTGGTATGTCGGGGTTTCCCCAGATTATAAAAGCTTGAAGGTCCTTGGTTGCAGATGTTATTCATGTGTAAAGGGACAAAACAAGTTCTCACCAAAAATATATCCATGTGTGTTTATTGATTACAATAGCCTACACAAAGGATATAGGTGTTTATATCCACCAACTAGGAGGGTCTTTATATCGAGACATGTGGTATTTGATGAACTTACATTGCCTTATGAGCAGCCTGAATAGTCTCCACTGATACTTCAACTTACTTAGCCACTTTTCTTGAATTTTCTTCTAATGTACAGGTTAATGCCGAGACAACATAGGAGACCATTGCTTCAGAGGAAATGTTACACACAGATACATGACATGATCATGTTCTTCATGATAATGCAACTAATGTTCATACAATTGCAGGACATGATCATGTTGTTCTTGATAATACATATGATGTTCACACTCCTCATGACAGTCAGCTTTCTAATCAACACTAGTCTATAGACTTGAACAATACAATTAGTGAGGATATTGGTAGTGCTAAGCAGAATGAAGACTTGGAAAGTCAGTTAACAAAAAGTGCAGATGCTAAGAGCTCATGCTGTGAAATGTAAAAAACTATCTTAGTGTATCATCCACAAGGTATACAACTTGAAGTTGATATATCAAAATGGTTTAGTAGTGAGCACAACATACCGTGCCATCTCCCTCAGATGAAAATGACCTCACACATGAGCAGGTCTATACACCATATAACACAGAAGGCCATCATACGGGCATAAGGTTTAAGGCAAGAAAAATGCCTATAACTCATACCTCACTAGTAGCAGCCAAGAATACAATGGACATAGAAACAAGAACTGTGAGCCAGGTACTCAAAATTCCTTATTGGTATGCCGCAATGCAGGAGGAAATTGATTCATTACACAAGAACAAGACTTGGATGTATGTCCCAAAAATTGCACACATGAATATAGTTGGCTCAAAGTGGGTTTTTAAAACCAAGGTGAAGTATGATGGCTCTATAGATAGGTACAAAGACAGGCTTGTTGTAAAGGGGTACTTTCAATAAGAAGGAATTGACTTTGAAGAGACATTCGGTCCTGTGATCAAGGCAACTACCATAAGAGTGATGCTCTTAGTTGCAGTCAGTTTACACTACCCCATCAGACAACTTAGGGCGTGTTGGGCCAAAAGAATTTTTTTTACCTTTTTTGATGATTTTTTTTTTAAAAAATTTCAGAATCAGTCTTTGGGCATAAAAATTCCACTTAATGTCAAAAATGTATTTCTACATGGGTATTTTCAGGAGGAAGTCTACATGAGCCAACCCTCAATTTTTGTTGATTCAAATAACCCATTCATCTTTGCCTTTATAAAAGGGTATTGTATGGCCTTAAGCAGGCACTTGGGGCCTGGTTTGATAAGTTTAGTTTCTATCTGCTCCACCATGGTTTCAAGTATGGTAGAGTAATCTTGTTGCTTTTGTGTGTGGATGACATAGTGGTTACATGAAACTCTTCTGAATTCATTGCAGAGATTGTAACAGGACTTAGAAAGGAATTTGCCATGAAAAACCTTAGACCTTTGCATTTCTTTCTAGGTATAGAAGTGAGATACTTCAATGGAGGTATTCATCTGAATCAAGGCAAGTATGCTGCAGAATTGCTCAAAAAGACTGACATGGCTCTTGCTAAGGCAGTCAGTACACTATTGGCAAAAAAACATGGACTACGACAGGCTACAGGAACAGTTGATGCCTCTGCATACAGAAGTATTATAAGAAGAGTTTAGTACCTCATAATAACCAGGCCTGACTTATCACATGCTGTGAACTTGGCAACTCAGTTCATGCAAAATTCAAACAGTAAACATCTTCAAGATGTAAAAAACATTCTCATGAATGTAAAAGGAACCACTCAGTATGGGCTCTAGCTGCTTGCAGGGTCACCTTTAAGGCTATATGCCTTCTCTGATGCAGTTATGGGGAAGATGTGCCACAACAAGGAGGTCAACTACATGGTATACAATTTATCTGGGTGCAAATTGTGTCTTGGGAATCTAAAAGGCAGCATACAACGGTAAAGTCCAGTGCTGAGACTGAATATAAGGCCCTAGCCTCAAGCTGGAGTTACTTAGATAACTTATATTCTTAGAGATATTGGTGTGTCCTTAAAGACAGTTCCAATCTTGTTTTCGGACAATCTCAGTGCATTGTATATCACAGTAAATCTAGAACAAAATATTTAGAGATGGATTATCATTTTGTGATAAAAAGGTAGCTAGTGGACAACTTGTCACACACATTATTCAATAAAAGGATCAGCTGGCTGACATTCATACTAAGGTCGTGTCTAAGAAACGTTTTGCAACTTTTTTGGAGCAAGCTAGGAGTGGATATTCCTCGAGGAAAGTGTTGAAGATACTAATAAGGATCATGGATAGAGTTAGTGATTAATAGTGATCGAGTCTATTCTATTACTTGCAGTAATTACACTAGACTCTTTATTTGTATGTATTGTGGCGTAGATAGGACTAAATATGTAGGACTCCTCAATTGAAATCTGTATAAATTGGTGCACAAGTGTGCAGATGATATGTCAACAAAAGTAATCTCCTTCTACTGGACTTCTTCTGTGTTTCTCTGCAGAGAGCATTGTAAATCATGTGGAGATGGCAAACTCTACCTAGAATATATGATGTCTCTTTCTTTTGTAGTGACGATAATGTTTTTTAAATTTCTTTAAGGCAGTACACACAATTTCTTTTTCTTATTTCTCCTTAATCTTGTAAAAAATAAGAGAAAATTGTAAACCATTTGTCACGACCCAAAATCCCACCTTCAGGCCATAATGGCGCCTTTCATTGCACCCGCTAGGCAAGCCAACGTGTTAACTGAATTGATTTATTAACAAGTAAAAATAACAAAAACTGACTAGATAATTGAGATGAAGTGCGGAAGCATTAACAAAAGTTAAATAACAATAGCTAATAACGAAGAAATCCTTTTAAGTACAAAACCCAGTAGTGGAGTCACAACCTCATGAACTAGTCTAAGATTTGGCTAAAAACAACAGTTTGAAATAAAATGATATATATGTCTGGAAACACATAGATGACATAATGAAAAATAGACAGTAACACTGAGATCCACGAACGCCTGCAAAACTACCTCGGTGTCGTCTGGATGGACTGAAGGATACTCCCCCTAACGAAGCCCACTGGGTCCGGCTGCGTAATCTGCACAACATAAAGAAGTGCAGGTGTAGCATCAGTACAACCGACCTCATGTACTGAGTAAGTGCCGAGCCTAACCTCGACGAAGTAGTGACAAGGCTAGGACACGACAAAAAATTGTACCTGTGCAGTTCAATAATATAGCAGAAAATAAACAAGAACACAGTTACGGGGAAGAACATACTGGGGATAAAAGGGGCAACAATTGCTAAAACAGTAGAATCAAGTACTAACTGGAATGTAGAAGTAAAGTAGGAAATAATAACTCGAAACAAGTAAAATACACAGGAGAAGGCACGACATGACCCCTCGTGCATAGCCTCAAAATCACACGGCACGGAATGTCCCCTCGCGCATAAATAACAATGACTCGACATGGAATGTCCCCTCGTGCATCAATAATAATCAATCGGCACGGAATGTCCCCTCGTGCATAAATAATAATCAATCGGCACAGAATTTTCCCTCGTGCATAAATAATATAATCATCGGCACGGAATGTTCCCTCGTGCATAAATAATATAATCATCGGCAGAGAATGTTCCCTCGTGCATAAATAATATAATCATCGGTAGAGAATGTTCCCTCGTGCATAAATAATAATCATCGACACGGAATGTTCCCTCGTGCATGATGAATATAAAAACAACAATTGATATGAAAGTTTAATAATGCGACATTTCAAATGTACAGACATAATCAACCCAATTCTATTGTCCCGGCAAGGGACTCAACTATAACCAATCTCACTCAGAAGTATCATATCAACAGTAAAACCCTCAACCGAACACATAATCAAGAACTTTCTACGTCATGAAGTAACCTCAAGGTACCACTTCCAAGGTTCCCGATAATTCACAACACGGAGAATATCAAAGACATTAAATAACTCATCAAAATTCGACTCACGGGCATGCTTGACCACAACATATAGGTACCCGTCACCTCACATATACATTGGACATGAATTACACATAGAAAATAAGACTTTATACCTATTCCCTCAAGCTAAGGTTAGGCCAAACACTTACCTCGGCTCCAAGAATGCAAGTCAAGCCTCAATCACGGCCTTTCCTCTTGAATCCGACTCCGAAACGATAATATCTAGACATAATTGACTTAATAACATCAATAATTATTCAATAACTCAATCCCAAAGCCTAATTATACATTTCCCAAAATTCTTCCAAAAATACCAAAATTCGACCCCGGGCCCGCTTGGTCCATACTCGAGGTTCGGACCAAAACCTGATAACCCATTCCCCCACGAACCCGAGTATACAATTTGTTTTGAAATCCGGCCCCAAAATGAGGTTGAATTCCCAAAATTTCCAAAAGCCCTAACTCTACCCAAAACCCCCAATTTCTACCTTTAATTTCATGGTTTTAGACCTAGAATCTAGTGATTGATGAAGGAAAATGAAAGAAGTTAGAGTTAAGAACACTTACCTATGAAGCTATGGTGGAATGGTCTCCTAAGAATCGCCCAAGAAGAGTGGAGAAGAAGAAAATGGTGAAAGAATGTGAATGTCCCGTAACTATTCTGATTTTGAACCTTAAAAATCACTGGACGAATTAGCTCTATGCGATCACGTAGAGGCCTGAGTCACGTGCACTGCAATCGCGGAAAGGGAGTTGCGATCGCGTAGGGTCCCTAGGCTTGGCAATGCGATCGCGGACGGATTGGTGCGACCGCAGAAGGAAAATTACCCAGCCCCCTCCCCAGCTCTCCTATACTCTACGTGATCGCGGAAGTGCCTATGCGATCGC